>PVKS010011798.1:0-55559 GCA_004027875.1 Aplodontia rufa | reverse complement strand
TATACCATGGAATATTACACAGCAATTAGAAACAATGACATTGCAGCCTTCGAGGGTAAATGGATGGTTATGGAAGAGATCATGATGAGTAAAATCAGCTTAACCCAGAGATCTAAGGGTCGATTGTCTCCACTCATCTGTGGAGGTGGGGACTAGACCCTGGACAGTGAGAAAGTTGGTCTAGAAACATGAGTTAAATTCAGATAAGATTTAATGCTTTACAATTTAATACTATCTTTAGATTTATAACGGGAAGGGGAAGGGAGGGATAAGGGAGGGTAATTGGGGGGGGCACTCCTGGGGACAGTTGCAATGTCCAGAATATATACACATCTTATACACATTTTATATCGTTTTGTTAAAATCTTGTAAGGTTGCTCAAAAATAAAAAAATTAAAAAAAATGTCTTTAGTTAGACAGCAACCCAATGGAAAAAAATCTTTATCTTGGGGCTGGAGCGGTGGCTCGGCGGTTTCGGTGCTTGCCTGGCAAGCGCGAGGACCCGGGTTCGAACCCCAGCGCCACGTACGCAGCTAGGTGCTGGAGCAACGAAAGCCATGTGAAAAACTAAATAAAAGTTGTTTCTCTCTTTCTCTGTCTCTCTTGCTGTCCCTCTCTCTTTAAAAAAAAAAAAATCTTTATCTTAACATTTCTTAATGTCTTTAAGTATTGTGTAACTGCACAATTGACAACTTTTCCATTTTTGAGTTCTAGCCTAACTAGTTTCTCCCTTTACCTTATTATGAAAGCACAAGATTAAAGCCCTAGGGAAGCTGACTATAGGCAGAGACAGGTTAGTCAGTTTTTATGCAAAGAAAACAAGACCCTGAAACTTCAGTTGTTCAGGTAAAAGATTAATACAAACATTGCAAGAAAGCCAGCATCAGAAATTGACACAATAACTCCTCTTGGTAAATAATAAAAAGACAAATGAAGCATGGAAGTAGTAAAAATAGTTAACACTTGTCTTTCCACAGTTAAAAAAATTTCCTTCACATAATCTCCTTGAATGGACACTGGTTATATATATCCAGTAGAATAAAGTAAGTTCTCAATAAAAGCAGTTGAATGAAGTTGAATTCTTACCAGTGTCTATCATATTGAAGGAACTCTGTTTAGAAACAACTTTCGGTTTACATCTCACATTTCTGTGCATCTTGAACCAGAGGAATTGATTCTTTTTGTTGTAAACTATCTTTTCAAGGATGTTTGTGTGATAAACAGCCTTTGAAGATAAAGACAATGTCTCTCCTCCAGAGCAATGGGTATTCTTGCTCACTATCCAGTATAAAGACAGACGTCTCCTTGGGGAGCAAAGGTCAGATAAATTTACTTCCCTTTATAAAAGATTTGGAATCCACAAAAACAGATATCATTTGCCTTCTTGATGTTGCACTGTAGGAACTGAGGCTTGGGAAACTGGTACAAATGTGGATGCTCTGATTATTGTTATTGCTCTGAGTCATAAATTGTCCTGTGTCTCTGACCCAGGAGTCTCATTTCTTCTACTAGAATCCATTAGACTGTGGGAGGCTAATGTGCTAGTTTGTAAATAGGTTAAAATCTCAGACCTTTGCTAGTTCTTGATTCTCTATATATGCTCTTTATGCTAAAGTGGATAATTTCAGGAAAAAATTTAAAAATCAGAACAAGTAGAAAAACATTGGAAAAGGAAAGTAAATAAATAAAATCTAACAAAAAAGAAAACTTCCCTATTCTGCAAAACAAAGCTACTTGCAAGATGAACACCATGCTGTAGTGGGAAAGGATACGTGAAAAAGCCCAATTAAAAGGGACTAGAAGAAAATGTGGAAATTAAAAAAAATAGAATTTTTTTATTGATTCAACATAGTCTTACATAATTAAGGGATTCATTGCTACATATTCATGCGTGCATACGTAAAGGCAAAGTAGCTTAAACCCGATCCTTGTCCAGGGTCTCCACTGGCTTCACCCAGTCCTCCATCTCATGCCACCTCTGTAATTCTCCCATGTTATAGATATAAATGACTATTTGCATATATTTTAATTATTGAAATTTCTAGAATTAAATGCTTACCCGAGTATATTTTGGCTTCTCATGGGAGTCAAGAGTACCCTACAGTTTTGATAACCCCCCCTTTCCCTCCATTTTCTTCTTCCCTCTGTCCTTTTCCCTGCCCCCTTTCATAGCTATAACCCCCAGCTTATGTGTTAGTTACAAATGGTGAGTGTAAAACAATAGAATCTTAACATGTGGGAAGTTAATCTTAAGAAGAATTGATTCAGGAAGCTTCCAAAGGAATAGTCTGTCAATCGTGCTCTCCTTGATGTTTTTCGTAATCTCTAGAGGAAATCACAAAATACCACTGAAAGTGGCTGTTTTCAAGAACAGGATGCAAGAGAGATATGCTTTGTATATTTAAAATTTTGTACCAATTGCAGATAGTATTTAAAAAATAAATATGTAAAATTTACTTTAAAACACTTTAATGATTTTCAAAATAAGAAAACAAGTTGCTTTTTAGATTAAAAAATAACTTCTGAAGCAGGGATATTAACTTTTAGGAGATTTACTGAAGACACTGTACCATTCAGGATTGCAGGCAGCTTCATTATATGAAGGTAAAGATGTCTTTACCTTTGGACATTACTACTTTTGTTAAGAAAATTCTTCAGAATAGGCTCTTTCATTCTAGGTATGTAAGATAAGTAAATTCCCTCCTACTGCTCTCAGATAAAAGTATGAAGTTACCTTGAATCAGAGTGCATGCATTGTGTTCTGCTTAGTATTGCCAATTATATGCACACAATTCACTTCCAAAAGGGTTCAGAAATAGTTTCCCCAAATGTCATTCAATGAGGACTATTAATGCCCTCTACTTGGTTTTAAGATTGAATAGTCAAGAATCTGAGATGCTTTGTTAGGAGAGCTTACCATTAGTTGTACTTTCAGGAAGTCAAAGGGGTACATACAGTTTGGCTAGGCTTAGTGCAACTGTTAGGGGAAGATGACTCTGGGCACAGGGTGTAGCTTACACTTGAAGGCCTTCAGGCCAGTACTGAAAGGAGAACAATAGTAGCAAATTGGTCTGGATGGCGCTAACTGCCATTGGCAGAAACCCCAGGTGTTGTTGGACACTCTGAGGGGGCTCAGATAGCAATAACAAGGGATTAATCCTTTAGATTAAGAAAACTGTTCCGGAAGTCTTTAGGCATATCCCAGGAGAAAAGTTTTGAGTAAAAGATAGGGTCTCTGCAATTACAGAATGGGAGTTGGAATTTTACTACAGGGAAAAGTCCTTTTGTGGTACTCTACAATGTTGAAGAGTTCCTTTTCAGATGTATATATTTTTTTTTTAGAAAAGAGCAATTTTTCAGAGCTATTCCTAGGTCTGCATATCTTAGTATGTTCTGTGTTGCTATAACAGAACACTGCAGCCTAACTGATAAACAATCAACATTTGCTTTTTACAGTTCTGGAGACTAGGAAGTCCAAGGTTAAGGGGCTCACATGGCAAGAGCCTTTTTGCTACATTATTCCATGGCACAAGGCATAAGTTACAAGAGAGAGGAGGGGCAAGGGGGCTGAACTCATCCTTTTTTTTTTTTTTTTTTTAATAAAAAAGCCACTTCTGTGATAATTGTTTAGTTCATGGCAGCATTAATTTGTTCATGAAGGTATAACTCTCATGGACTAATCACCTCTTAAAACTCCTATACACCTCAATTCTGTTGCATTAGGCCTTAAGTTTCCAACACATGACCTTTGAGAGATCTATTCAAATCACAGCATTCTGTCCCTGGTCCCCACAGTTTATGTCCTTCTCAAATGCAAAATAAATTTATTTCATCCAAAGTCTTAAATCATTCCAGGAACAACTCAAGAGTTGAATGTCCAGAGTCTTATCTGAATCAGCTATAGGTGAGATTCCATGCAAAATTCTTTTCAAGCTTTGGGGCTATAAAATTAATGAGTTACTTGCTTGTCATAGGATAGACATTTCCAGTCCAAAAAAGGAGAAATAGAAATGAACAATAGGGTAATTGGTTCTAAGTAAATTCAGTACTCAACAGGTAAGCACCATTAAATCTAAAAGCTGGGGAATAATCTTTGACTCCACATCCCAAACCTGGGTACAGTGGGGTGGGGATTGGGCTCCCAAGGCCATTGCTGTATGAAGCTTTCATGGGTTGGAGTCTTGTGCCTGTAGCTTTCCCATACTGGAGCTGCACACTGTCAGCTCTATAGTTCTGGATTTCTGAGGTGACTTCACTCTCATAGCTCCACTAGGTATTGCTCTAGTGGAGGCAACTTCCTCACTGCAAGTCCAATTTTATATTTTGGTTCAGTTTTGCCCTAGTGGGGACTCTCTGTGGTGACTATACTCCTGCATCAACTTTCTGCCTGGGTCCTCAGGCTAAGACATCCTTTGAATCTAGGTGGAGGTTGCTGGGGCCAAAGCTCATTTACTCTGTGCATCTGGAGAATGAGCACCACATGAACACTGCCAATGTTCACAATTTGCATTCTCCTGAGCAGGGGCTTGAGTTGTATGTGACCGTGCTTGAGTCAAAGCTGCAGTTGTTGTGGAGTTCTGTGCTGGAATGCAAGGAGTGGAATCCTAAGGTGGGGCTGAGTAGCAAACGCTGAGGTCCTCCAGTGCCTCTCTGGAAACTTTGCCCTCAAGTCCCTGTTCTGGACCCATGATGGGCAGGGCAGTTTCAAACTCATGTGCTTTTAGGATCTTTCTTCCATTGTCTTGATGAACAGCACTTGGCTCTCTTACAGACAAAAAGTGGTGGCCACTTGCTTTCATTATTGTTTTGCTCTCTCAAACATGCCTTTTCACTTTGTACAAGGCCAGGCCATAATTTTTCCAAATCTTTCTGTTGGGTGATGCAAGGACCCCCTCTCTCAAGATGGCACTTAAGGGCCTTCTCTTCCGGATCCTAACCTTCCCGTGGGCGCGAACATGCACCCAATAGTGGCCCTACACACCCATCTCTATGGCCACCGGCCAATCAGTACCTGCCCCCTGTCCTAGGCCACCTAACCCCCATGGACCACTCCCCATCCAGCCCTATAAAAGTGCTTGCAGCCTCTCAAGTGCTCTCTCTCTCCGCTGCTCTCCCACCTGCAATAAAGTTTCCGATGGCTAGCCGGTATGGGTTTTGATCCTTTCACTTTCCATTATAGTTCCCTTTTAATTATATATTGTTTTGAAATAATTTCTGTTGCTCACATTTTACTAAATGTGGTTGAAAGAAGCCTGCAGCACTTTCAGTATTTTGCTTCTGCCAGATATCCTATTTTATTGCCCTTTATGGAAGTTCTGCCTTCCATAAAACCTCTGGAAGTGGACACAATTCAGTCAGATTCTTTGCCATTTTATAAGGCGGGCCATTACTCCAGTTTCCGATGCCTTCTTCCTCAATTCTGCCTGAGTTCATATTTGCCTTTACTATCTATATTTCTACCAAAGTTCTGGTTACAATCACTTAATGTCTAAGAAGTTCCAGAATTTCTCTTCAGCTCTTTTGAGCCCTCATTGGAATGGTGCTTCACACTCCGTTCATAGCAATGTAGGCTATCCCAGCCTGCTTCTCCACATTCTTCCATCATCTACTCATTATCAACTTCCAAAGCTGCTTCCATATTTTCAGGCACTCGGTATAGTAGCAGCCCCATTTCTTGGTACCGATTTTCTTTCTTGGTCCATTTTGTGTTGTTATAAAAGAATATCCACAAATTGTGTAATTTATAAGCAACAGACATTTATTTCTTATGGTACTAGAAGCTGGGAAGTCCAAGGTCAAAGTGTCCACATCTGTCAAAGATCTTCTTGCTCCATTATTCCATGGTGCAAAACAGAAGGGCAAGAGAGAACAAGCAGGGAAGAAACAAGAAGGTGGAACTCAATTGTTTAACAATCAGAACTTCACTTCTGTGACAACCAAACCACTCCTGTATGACATCCACTCATGAGGGCAGAGCTGCAACCTCTTAAAGGCAATACTTCTCAACACTGCTGCATTAGGGGTTATATTTCTAACACATAAACTGTGGGGACACATTAAAATCATAGCAATGCTGTTTTTCAATGTAACTGGCTCAAAATAATGTACCACAGACAGGCATATTTGGGGGTATTGTATTCTGATTTCCTATAGGACACTTGGCAGTGCTATGTCCTGAGCTCCATAATGTGAAATGGTGGGTAGCATTAAGGAAAGGGAAACTGAGAAGCACAAGTACAAAGAACACTCTGGGAGAGGGATTCATTTTTGGAACATCAGCCACTGTCTTGTTCACAAGCTAGCTGTGCCAAGGCAGTGGTTTGCTGAAAGACCAAAAAACAAACAAACAAACAAACAAACAAAAAACTGCCTAGCGATGGCATGCAAGACAACAGGTCAGCGATTTCTTCAAGAAGAGTTCAGTGGTGACATGCTGAATCAGTGGTACTGCTTTTCCTTGTGATGCTTCCCCAAACAGTGCCTCCACCCTTCACAGTGCTTAGTCCAGTGGCATCTGGTTGGACAAGTGACATGTATACTCTCCACAGTGCCCTCAGTTCTGCCATAGTTGCCATTGAGAGGGGTTTTATGTGAGAGGAGGCAGAAGCAGCTTCATCATCAGCATTAGCCTGCTTAGTTTGCATGACCAGCATCCCAAGGAGCTAATGTGCCCTAATTCCCTCTGTGCATAAGGGGAAGCCCACTGGCTTCAGGATGTGTATCTGGACTTTGTAGCCCAGGCTTATCTTCATTATTTCCCTAACTTGGCTAGGTTTTAGGGAACAGAAATTTTCTTTAGGGATGATTCAGTTCCCACTTAGAAAAGCAAATAATATAACATGTTTCTGCTTTTCAGGCTCCCCACCCCCAAGCTAGCTAGCTTTCCTCAGTTTCAGGTATAAGTTGTATGTAGAGCAGGAGAAAGATACAAAAAATATTTTTCATTTACATCTCTGTAAAACAAGAGAATAAGCAGTTTACACTCAATCTCCTCCACGAGGGTCTAAAACAAGATTGATGGGGCAGGAGGAGGTATCTTTCTAGCATTGCAATGCACCATTGCCCGAGAAATAGAGGGGGAGTCCAGTAGAAACTCAGGGACTGATGGGGCACAGGCTCCATGCTGAGCCTATGGAACCACCTGGCAAGACACCCACCAGGAATCCTAGACATACTTCATGCTTGGGAGAGAGAGTCTTACAATATAAATGTAAAAGCAAATAAAATTTAAGTAATTACTTTTTTTTTTCTTTTGCAGTGCTGGGGATTGAACCCAGGCATGTGCTCTGCCACTGAGCTACATCCCCCAGCCCCACCTGTATTAGATTTTAAAAAAGAAAAAGTATCAAAGTGAAGTTCAAATTATGATCTGCATTTGTGGGAGGGAGAGAGATAAGATAAGGTGGGGCCAGGTGGGATACAGCGTGACTCCTGCATTCTGACACTCTGGAACCTACCCAGAAGTGCAAACCTAGTTTTTAAGGTAAAAAAAAAAAATTAAGAGCTGAAGAAAATTATGTATTTATAAATATATAAATTATGCATATGGTATTATATAATGTGTATACAATATGTATGTATGTGTGTCTATTGTCTATCTTTCGATGATTTCATGAAATGTTTTGCATCTTTCTTCAGGGAAGCATTTGTACTCAACATGATTTATTAGGAGGAAAACAATGAAGGCTTAGAGTAAAGCTCCTTTTATAAAGCAGCCGCATCACCAAGCAGATTATATTCCTGACCCCCAGCTGAAGCAGTTTGTCAGCTTTCTTTCCTTCCGAGTAAACTGGTCCTGTTGGGCTTCAGTCCAGAAAACCTTTCTGCCTTAGTCCACTTTATCTCTTCCTGACCTTTACTCCCCAGATGTGAATCTCATGTAACAGGTTCTGCACACTTGACCTGACTACTTTGATCAAACACAAAAGAGAAAGGAGTTAAAGGAGAAAGATTCCTTACTCAGTACATAGCAGAAAATCCTCATTATTTAAAGCATTTAAGAACACAATTGTCCCCTAAACTTGTCTTTTTAAAATTTAAAGTTTCATTGGTAATGTGGAGTTCTAATTGCATGAATTCGTTTCATCCTCCCTCTTATTGAAAATTGTTGCAAGATATTTATTTTATTTTCAACTCTAGGAAAATTGTAAATCTTCAGTGGAAAATTTAAATGGTAGAGAGCTTCCTTCTATCTTGTAATTTAATGGGTAAATAAAGTCAAAATTTAACTACTAGACATTTTCACAATATTTGGTCATCATTCAAATTGACTGCCAAAAGAAAAGAAAGATGTTTTTTTTTGGTTGCTTCAAACCTTTTTTTCCCCGAAACCATTTAGGTTTTTTTCCCATTGATTCAAGCAATAAAAGACCTAATGTTCCTTGAATAACTTATATTTGAAAATGCATTTTGCATCCTGAAAATATTCAAGTTTTATAACATTGAGGATCTTTTTTCAATAAAGTAGAGTTCCAGAATATAGGCAAATCTCCCACTAGGGACCTTTGAAATATTGCAGTGTGTCAGCAATTCAATTTATACACTAAAAGTAGTTTCTTTTATGTCAGATATTCTTTTGAAACCTGATAGATTTATACTTCCCCTCTATAGCACCAATTAATATTTTCTAATATGCAACCATTACTAATATATATTAATATCTAAGTTTGATTTACATGATAAGGTGTCAATTAAAATGAAAATCCTTTTCAGTGTGTTGAATTCAATCACAGCAGTAATTTTGTGTGTATGGAAAAAGTCCTATGTAGCTGTAAAACAATCCCAACAATATAAAGTTAGATTAATATGTATAAACTGATTTTTGACCAGATTCTAAGACACCTGAAGAGTAACTGCTGCTAGGTTTATATCTCAGTTGGAGAACACTTGTCTAGTTTGTGCAAGGCCCTCAGTTTAGTCCCCAACACTGCAGAAAGAAAAACAAAGAGCAATTTCTTAAATTTTATTTGCTTTCACATTTATATCCTAATATACATAGAAATACCTGTTCAAGTAATTATTGTGATGGTCACTAAAGAATAATAGGTACTATTTAGAGACTGTATTAGAATAAAATGCCAATTTTCAGGCTAAGATGCTTTGACATAGGGAAAGTGCAGCTTCTTAAGTTATAAGTCAGAGGCAAGCTCAGGGTTGAATTTGATCCCAGAGTTCCTGATGGGTAAGCAGGGCTGGTTACTTAGGGCAGCTGTTTTAACCCCATGTTCTCTGAGACCCTGAGTGGCTGGAAAGCTGGTGGTGTTCAATGATGCACCTCCTTATTAAGATCACTTACTACACACCCCATCATGAGGCAAAATGAAGAGTGTTTATACTCCTTTATGTGTCTATCAGATTGTGCTTTCTAACAAAATTTCATGATTTCTTCAGTGAGGTTTCCTTTGAATATTTAAAACTGAAATTTTTAAGAAAAACTTTGTGTTGTGTTGGCAATACCTTCCTTTTCTTTCTCTGATATTTGTACCCTTTCATCATTTTGATGTTTAAGAAATGTTCACCTGACAGGACTGTATAATTTGTCTCCCTCCCACACTTGCTGTGGTTCACTGTTGGTGTGATTCTCAGACCTATTGATGTTGGGATTATTGTGCGTCTTGATTTGGCTAATGGATGAAAAGAAGTGACTGTACTGATTCTAATCTTCATGTGTAGTATTTTTTTTTTTTTACCCTCTTACACTCTTCCATCTGCTTTAAGTTGACCATAGCCTGAATAGTTGCTGGTGCCAGTATGAGAGACATAGAGCAGAAATAAACCTGACTTACAACTTGAAGTATAGTTGCCTAGCCAACCCGTAAACTTGTCAGAGAAATAAGGAAATGCTTATTTTGGTAAACCACTGATAATTTTAGGGATGCTTGTTACATAACAATATTACAGCAGAATCTGACTAATATACTCCCAACTTTTTATTTTTCAAAATCTGAAATCCACAGGAAAATGAGAGTAAATACTTACATGTTCTTTACTTAAATTCAACAATTGTTAACAATTCTCTAATTTGGGGGGTGCCATTGAAAATAATTTGTAGGCACAATGTTACTCATTCATAAATACTGCAGCTTATAGATCTAAGGATAAGGACTGTCTTAGTTGTTTCAGCCTGCTCTAAGAAAAAATAACCATAAAGTTGGTAGCTTAAACAATATAAATTTATTTCTCACAGTTCTGGAGGCTGGGAATCCTAAGGCTGAGGTTCTGGCAAATTTTGTTCCTCATAAAAGCCCTTTTCCCACATAGTGGGTAAACAGTGGGTAAAGAGAGAGATTATCTCTCATGTTTGTCTGTCTTTTCCCTCCCCTCCACTCTCAGTACTTTGTATTGAACTACAGAATTCTGTACTACTTAGCTAGATCCCTAGCTCTTTTATTTTCTTTATTTTGAGAGAGGGTCTCACCAAGTTGCTAAGGCTGGCCTTGAATTTGCAATCATCCTGGTTGAGCCTCCTGAGTTGCTGGGATTATGGGTGTATGCTACCAAACCTGGCTTCATGCCCTTTTTTATAAGGCCACTAATACCATTGGATAAGGATTCCACCTCTATGACCTAATTACCCTCCAAAAGCTCTACCTCAATATGGTCACCTTGGGTACTTGGACTTCAACATGTGACTTGTGAGAGACATCAGTCTACAGAAAGGGCATTCTTTTATTCAAACAAATTTGAAGTGGCTTATGAATGGTAAAATTTTATTTTATCATTGTGGTATATAAAAATAACCCAAACAAAGTAATCTAGTATTTTAGCAAAGATGATAATAGAGTAGGGACATGGTACAAAAAAAGCAGCCTGAGCCACTCAATGATGAGTTGAAACTGTCCAACAACCTCTTGGAAAACAATATTTTCAATTTTATTAAATGTAAGTAAGGATAATGATTTATAGTGCAGCTACAAATATATTATCAACATTACTGAGAGCTAAGGCAATGAAGTGTTTTAAGCTATCTAGGTTTAGTGGTACATAAATCCATCTAGTGCCAGCATGCTGGGGAGCATAAAGAATGATAGGCTGGCATGAATCCCTAACGTGACTCAGCACAATGGTGAATCCCACTGAATGCTTTCAGAGGAATGGATGACAGTTTCCATGGGCACACACAGATAAACTTCGTGCTTAAGATTGTTCTTGTACTTCAGCAGGAAGGTCTTACTTAAATACCCAAAATGAAGGAAGGATAAAAATCACAGACACAGGGGAATTAGAGAGGGAAGCATATAAAACGAGGCTGGCAAGCTTCACTTTGGTACCAGATAGACCTGGGTTTGAATGCTGGGTCTGTCTCTCCCTAGGCAGTTATCTTGAGCAATTTTTAAAAACTCCTTTGTGTTTGGTTTTCTCATCTGTAAAGTGGGAATAATGGTAGCTGCTGCAAAAGGTTTCTTTAATTAATAGATGATTAATTAAATATAAATATCAATGTGTTTATATTTATAGCTCCTCCAAAACCTTTCTGGTCTACAGTGGACTTGGGCCTTTGCTCATTTAGCTTCATTTCTTCTTTTTTTACTGCGGGAGTACTCCAGCAGGAAGCAGCATGCACTAGGGAGACAAAGTTTATAAGGAGCAGGTCCCAGGAGAGAACTAGTAGAAGCAAGAAATAGGTTGCGAGGATCACAAGGGTGGTATGTGGGGGTAAAAAGGATACTTCTGAGGTGCAGCATCCTGGTCAGTCAAGTACTGTCTATGGGCCCTCATGTATTTTAGTAGAATGCAGATTGGATTGCAAGTCAGCTCTGGATCTGGACTATAATAGTTACAGTTCAATAGGAAGAATATGCAAAACTCTTCATGAAGTGTCTTGCACATGGAAGTTGTTGGGTAAAAGGACATTTTAGTGAATTTCTAGAGCCAGAAGTCATTTTAGACTCATCTAGTGTAGTGGTTCTGCATTTTTAACTGTGAAAACCTCCTAAATTAAGAATTGCAGAGTCTAAGTATCCATCAACTGATGGACAACCATTAAGAGTATAGTACCTTCATGTAATGGAATGTTATGTATTATGGTTTAGATATGAGCTGTCCTCAAAAGTTCCAGTGCTATGGCAGGAATAAACAGAGGTGAATGATGGGATTATGAGGGCTGTTACCTACTCAGTGGATTGGTCCATCTGAGGCATTAATACAAGGACTAATTGGATGGAAAATGTAGGTAGGTGGGTGGGTCACTGGAGGCATGCCTTGGGAATTATATATCTTGTCCCCTGTCTCATCTCCTGTACTTAGTTGGGACTGGGTAGAAATATAATACATAATGTTTTATTAAACTTGAACTTGTCTATGTCCAGCAGTGGTCAGGTCTTCACATGCAATAAAATGAGGATACAGATAGCTTCCAGAATACCCATTCATTTAAATTGAGAACTATAACCAAACAGGCTGCTGTAGTTGCATCAGCATCAGTATGACCATGGTGTTTTCTCCAAGCTACACGTGAAGCTAAATGATAATTGGAAACCCATTTTGTCACTTACCATGAGCCATACTATATCAAATTACTTGAACTCTTATGATCAGCACATTCTCTTGGAGGGCAAAATGAGAAAGCTCTTGGTGACTGTAGAATCACAAGGAGAGGATTTACATTAATCAAATATTTCATGGTGTTTGGTTAAATTAATCAGCTGTATCTAGCTCATAATGGGGGTCAGCTTACTAATGGAGCTGGAATATTTAAGTCCTATTGGCTTAGCCTCCTTGGGACTATCTGGATGGGAAATAATTCTGTTTGTGCCTTATATTCTACTTTTCCTATTTTGATGACTGATTTGCCTTCCTGTTTAGTCTCTGTAGTATATATTCTACAATTATATCACCATTTTGCTAGTCTGGGATTTTATTTGTTTTTATTTTTATTTTTGGTATCTGTGCTATAAACTAGTTTGTGTTGTCCTTCCAATTCAGTGCTCATTATTGTCCCAGGGTCTCTGCAATTGGGCTTTTTTTTTTTTCAACTACATGGTACCTTTGTTATTCAGATTGCAGCAGTCTAAAGATCAGCTTATTAGACTCTCCCTGAACACCCCATCTAAGATAGCTGCTTAGGCATCCTCTATTACTTCACTTTATTTTAGTTTATGCATAGTGTTTATTCATTTCTTAGCATCTGATATTTACTGTTTATGTATCTGTGTTTCAATTTTTGGTGTGTTTCCCTTTAGGATATAAACTCCATGAAATCAGGGACCTTTTGTATCCTTCTCCTGCTGTAGTCCCAGTACCGAGAACATGATCTAGCACTTGGCAAGTTCATAGGAATACTGTTGAATGAATGAATGAATGAATGCTCTTTCAAGAGGCCAATAGTATTTTTTTAATTTCTGAGTCCTTGGGAATATCTCACTGTAGCTCCCAAATAATGACAAAGATATTTTCTTAGAAATAAACCTGGCCAAAAATAAAGTCTTGGTCAATTCTCAATCGGTGGCAGGCTTACCCAGGAAAAGAGGAGGTATAAGGGGTATGTATTAAAAAACTTCATGTATATGGCTGCTTTCCTGAGGTGAGACTCACTCAGCAACGGAAACAGATACTCAAATGTCACCCAAATAACCGATCACAGTGGGACTCCTTTGGAAAATTGTATTACTGAACAAGAGAGCTGTTTGACACTATGGTCCCCCAAACCTTAGAGTATTAGAATGAAAGATCATCCTGCAAACCAAGAATGGTTGACAAATTCAGGCCAGAGAAGAGCTAAAACTTCAGTACTCCCCAGACATCTGCATTTCATCCGATTTCAGAACCTTTCCCCAGAGCCTAGGGAGTTTACCACTCCCCTTATCAAAGGGCACTCACCTCTCATTGGGTAAGGACAAACCTTGAAAGAAATAAAGAAGACCCCTGTCTAATG
The DNA here is from genome assembly GCA_004027875.1 of Aplodontia rufa. Taxonomy (NCBI): domain Eukaryota; kingdom Metazoa; phylum Chordata; class Mammalia; order Rodentia; family Aplodontiidae; genus Aplodontia; species Aplodontia rufa. The sequence continues at coordinate 41,686 of PVKS010011798.1, read as the reverse complement.
ATAAATGAGATTGAATTTTTCAATGTGCCAACCAGGAGAAGGACTGCTGATAAGAAAACATCCATAAGGTAGGAGATGATTACGAACATTGATTTATTTTATCTTCTATCAGGCTTTTTGCAGTAAGATCTCAGGTTTGTAAAAAGGTCCTGTTAGAATAATTTGCCTTGAGGAAATAGGAATATGAATAGAAATGGTAAGCATCTGCAATTGATAAAAGGCAGTTTTTCCTCTGTGATATTAAATCTACATTTTGTATTGAGTTTTGAAATGTAGAAGTCTGTGGCGTGGAGTATAGAATCACTCTTAATTTTAAAATTACTAAATTTGTGAATATCTGTGAGATAAGTAGAAAAACAAATTCTACAGGAAGAATATGATATTGTAGGATTAGTGGGGTAGAATTACATATTTTTGGGACCATATAATAGTCACCTTTCAGAAATGATGTATAATAAAGGAGAAAAATCAAGTTTTATTTAGATAATAGTAGTAGTAGTATATCTTCAGTTAAGGTGATGCAGGTAGTTGCATTAAAAGTGTTATTTTTATCATAACAATTATCTGGTAAGGAAAAAATATTTTGCTTTTTAAAGTATATTATACCTGTGGTATTTTACAGAACAGTCATGAATAACAATAAAAACTTGATATATATTTAGTTTCTTATGATAGAATTAGCAGAACATTAAATTTGTAGATCTATTGGTCATTTATTTTCTCTCTCTCCTTTAAAGAATGTATGATTCATAAATAAAAATTAAGTGTGGTGGGACTGGAGTGGTTGAAGTGCTTGCCTGGCATGCAAGGACCAAGGGTCTAACCCGGCACCACACACACAACAAAGTGTCGGAGCATTGAGGGCCACATGAAAAATGAAATAATAAAACTGATTCTCTCTTTCTCTTTCTCTTAAAAAATTAACTTTGGTGTTAAACTTGACTTGAGGGTTTTTAAGACAGAAACTAATTTTTTATGTATTATTTTCTTTCTACCATTATTCAGGGCAAATCATTATGGTCATCTACTTGTATGCTAAATGCTATTTGCATTTTGAAATTTCATAAACAGGGTCTGTCATTTATTTTCTATTTTGAAGAAGTCAGTTTTTCTAATAACATCTGCACTGAAAAGAAAAAAAAAAGTTCTGTGCCTCTGTGAGAATCCAGAAGCAATTCAGGCAAGTCATTAACTGAAGAAGTCTCATCTAAAGATTTTTCTAAGAAACAATTTTCTTTCTGAAGTTCACATTTTATCTGTTCCTCTTTCTTTGTCTTCAAATCATTGGCAGAAATCCAAAATACAACTAGAGAGCATAGTCTTGAATCTTTAAAAAAAAACAATTAACTAGAAATATATAAATATGCAAGACATTATTTAATTAGGCCAAAGATAGGATGGAAGACGCTCATTTTAAACATGACATGCTTTCTCCCATTTTCTTTATTGTTGAATAAAGACTAGACACTTGGCTGCTCTTTTCAATTTCTGGGATTTATAACATATTAGGTATGAGTCTATATTAGAAAAGAAACTTTATTTTCATTTACCTACTGTAGTAATATGACATTTACTATAATTAGTCTTACTGGGTAGCTTCTAAGATTTGAAATCTAAATGCTTTGCATAATCTCCTTCCAAGTGTTTTAATTGACATTCTGCTATAATGAACCCCACAGACCATTACCTGGCTAATTGCTTGAGTTACAGTACTTATACAATGCCATTCTTTGTCCTTGGTCTTTTGGGGTATTAAATAGCAAGGCTGTCCTGAAAGAGGAAGTGACTGCTATTTTTCATAGGATGCATTAGCCTCTTGGTAGCTTTTTCAGGGACAGACTGCCTTCTGTTCTTCTCTGGGCTGATACCAAACCTGATACTTGTCAGATATCTGTTATTCTGAGATTCTCAACTCTCTTTAGGAGAGAGTTCTTACCCTCTAATGGGCTTCCCAAGTCACTGCCACAGTCAGAGTTTTCCATGAACTGACTCTAAAGTTCTGGAACGGGCCCCAAACCTGGTGACAAAATGAGGACAAAGCAATATTGAATTCTCCAGCACCAACTGTGCTTGGCCAGGATTTGTTTGAAAAAGAATCTCAATACTTTAGAACTAGAAAGGGTATAGAGGTACCTAATTCAGCTCAAACTCTTTACTTTAAATATATGAGCGTGGATGGGGACAGGTTCATGAACAGATAGTGACCCAGGCTCAGGGCTTCCTTCCAATAAGCCCAGATCCAAGATGTCTTGGAGTCTGAAGGGATGTGGAAGGAGAGCAAAGCAGGGCAGTGTCAGGACCAGCATGCCAGGACAGAGAACTGCTGTGTACCTGTATCTTTCACGTTTTCTACCTATTTTTTTAAAATGATGTCATGTGTCAGTGACAGTGGATTTATGATAAGTAGTATTACAGGTTTTGAAACATGCTTTTAAGAATTACAGACATGCTAAAAACCAACTCTGCTGCTTGTAGGCCTAGACTGGTTTCTCTGGGCAAGTTCTGATTAACATGTTTTTATAGGGCCTGCTCTTACCTTGGTCCATGATGCTAAATGGCTCAGAATTGTTCAGGTTCCAATGGGCAAAAGAGGAGCTGATGTATTTGAGGTGTACATAATGTCTGTTGACATTATTAAACTTCTTACTTTCCTGATGTTTGTAGGTATTTCTGAGCACTGGAGTAGGCTTAGATCTCTCTGGATTAAAAAAATAAAGGTGTGTGTGTGGGGGGGGGGGTGTACAATCCTAACATTGTAGAAATGAAAGACAAATAGAAGCTTGGTAACTGGAAATATTTTTTGTAATAAAACATTTATTTCATTCATATTTTTAGTAGTTATACTTCATATTTGAGTTCCTTACACATAGGAATGGAAGTAAGCTGATGAAAGAATTCAACACAAGGTCTTTCAACACTGAGAAGCCAGACTGTCAATAGATAGTAAGTTTCTAGAGATGGAAATTCTGTATCACCTTGTAAAACAAACTTTGCTTCAAAGACAAACTGCTTTCTTTAAAGTTCACCAATCTGTCAGATTCTGTGTCCTGGAACTTCCACAGAACCTCCCCTTTTGGAAACTCTGCTCACTTTTATGGACAGGATGAAGCTTACTCCCACCCCTTTTCTGTAGTGATTCCCTACTGAGGAACACTCCACAATAGGTGTTCTGCTTGTTCTCTAAAAGAGTGAGGAGATTTTCCTTAGACTTGGTTATATGTATTTTAATATGTGCATAAATATTTAATATCAAGGAAATAGGAAATCTCAGTAAAATCTACTTCACAGAAAAAGTTTCTAACGTGGATCCTGGTTTTACGCCATCATGAATTTTTGTCAACAAGCCAAAACTTAACAAAAATATGTTAAGGACATATGTGAGTTTCAAATTCAACTTTGTAATAACAACTTTGATGGATTATTAGTTGCAGAACCAACTAATAAGCAGATAAGGGGCCAAGTATATCAACATGTTCATATTGCATTATCTTCTTTCATTTTTTAATTAATGGATTATATTTTAGAGCAGTTTCAGGTTTACAAAACTTGGGTAGAATGTTCCCATACAACCACTCTCTCACTCTTTACACAGCTCCCCATTGCTCTTTTTACAGTCAGTGGAATATACCTGCCTGCAAAATTTATTTCAGGTTTGTTATTTAGCTGCACATTCACATTCATTCAGTCTCTTTTCCCTACTTCCTTCAGTTCACTCAATCCCTAAAAAAAAAAAATCACTATGGTAGACATACCCAGAGTCACAGTGAGGGAAATAAAAAAGACAAAACAAAGTGGTAATAATTCGTTCTTGTCTCTGCCTAATCCCACTAGTAAAGGTTTTTGTTTTAAAGCTCCAGAGGTTTAGAACCAGGGCATCATTTTTGTGCCTAAATTTAATCCACATTTTTACCTGTCTACTCATCCATGCAGGTGACTTCCTTTTTCCATCAACCAGCCACCTGAATTATTACTTGGTCTTACCCTTGCTTGATTACTTTGGGAAGTATGGTGATTCCTTCTCCATACCCAACCCTGTGCTGTGGGTGTTGACCACCTCTTGTAATGTTCTTTTCCTGACTTACTACTTTGATTTAAAGCAAGGTGAGAGGAGAAGAGGAGGAACTGAAAAAGCGATGACATGCACAGAGGGGAAAAATGTATCCACATTTGCAGCTGAACTCTTTATGATGTTATACTCTGAAGCAAAGCCAATGCCTTTCCATCTGACAGAAAAATGCTGAGAATGTTTTTATTTTACTGCATGCTTTTCAAATACAAGAAGCACTTAACTTGGTAGAATGTAATGTTATATTTGATGTACTTAATAAAATTGTAGTGTGCTCATTTATTTAGATACTGAAAGAAATAGCTTCACACTGGACAATAGAAATTATGATGCTTTTGCTGTATCTATCAGCACAAAGGGATGTGCAAATCCTATCAGAGTTGATTACAATTACAGTGCAATTGCTCTTAATAAATGGGAACTAGGAATCTGGTTACTAAGTGTTTTATCCTTCCTTTTGATGCAGCCTATATTTGTGAATGAACTTAAGACCTGAGCTCCAGAAGTCCTTCCTGTTTGAGTTTACCAGTAGACCAGAAGCAGGAGGAAATCGTTTATTAGAAACTATCACTGAGAGCACACCACCAGGAACCTCAAAAAGGAAAAGAATACTGTTCAAAGGATGTAGCTCTTGTGAGGAAGGAGATGGGAGTAGTGGTAGCAAATGTGCCTTGCTGTTTTCTTTCCTGAAATCCTGTGTAATATACTCTTTTGGGACCTTTTTACTCAGAGTGAACATGCCTGAAATGGATTTGACATCAACGAGGTTAATGATCCCTCTTGGCTTATGCTTCTAATTTTGAATACCACTCTTGATTACTTATTTAAATGGGAAATCACAGGGGGCTGCCAACATCCTTAGAACAAGTCTGAAGTCATCTCATTACTTGACTGGAGCTTAGGCTTCCATGTCTTAGTACAGAGAATGCCTTTTAGTTCAGTCAGGTTCATCTCACTCAAGTGTTTTATTGGAAGCTGAGGCTAAGATCTCATTGCACTCCTAAAATTCACCCAGAGAAGCTAAGGAGTAATTATTTTGGTCTTAGAGAGATAGTTAAGTACCATTTCTATGTAAACAAATTCTATGTTGACAAATTCTGTGTCTAAGTTCATCTGTCTAGTACATGTTTTTTTCTGATTCAATGAAAACTTGACCAATATCAAAAGCTCAACCTGTACTTCCAAAAGAAAATAATTATTGACCATTGTCTTCAGGAAGTTTCCAATATGTATAATTGTACTTGGCTTTCTTCTTAGTCCTCAATTTTTCAAGGTTATATTACTTAAAACTACAATTCCAAGAAGCCTTCTGGGGTCAAAATATAAAGTTAAATTCTAATTTGACTAAGTTGAAGGTGTACTTTCCAGACAGAGCATGGGTTATTTTCAAGAATGGGATGATCTTTTAATTTGTGAAATAATGTGAACAAATTGTTCTAAGTACCCATTGTCTCTTGCTTGGACTACTAAAATAGCCTTCAGGAATTTTTTTAAAAAAATTGCTTATTGCTTTATACCACCTGCAACCATCCTCCACACTGTATCTAGGTAACTAGGGTGGCACTTTAAAGTTACAAATCATGTCAAGTCTGTCCGTAGGTTTTAACTTTTGGTGAGTTCTTACATTCTGTAGAATAAACCACAAAAACTTATGATGTGTTCCAGATGGCCATGCTGTTCTCTCTCCTTCTCACCCCGTACATCAGGGGCATACTGATTTCACTTTTCTCTCTTGTCCAAAGGCACATCTGGTTCCTGCTGATTGAAAAGCTCTTAGCACTTCTCCTTACTCTTTCCAAGGCTGTTTGCTTTTGATTCATCATTGCCTTTTCCTCAGGCCTTTCCTATTGGCTAAATGCTATTTCCTCACTTAGGCACTTAGGCTTTCTCTAGCCACCAGTATGAAATAAAATTTCCTTGTTACTCTTTATCAAATGTCCTCACTGATTTTTGCATAGTACTATTACAGTCTGAAACTTATTTATTTACCTTCTGATATTTGTTATTCCCATTGGAATGGAATCTCTTTGGAAGTAGATGTTTTGGTCTCCTGCATATGACACAGTGCCTTCCAGAAAGTAGATCTTAAATAAATAATTTGTTGACTGAATAAATGGTGCTATGTTGAATTGATTTTTGTGCAGGGTGAGAGATAAGGGTATAGTTTCACTCTTCTACATGTGGATAACCAGTTTTCCCAGCATCATTTGCTAAAAAGACTGTCCTCTATCCAGCATGTTTTTGGCACCTTTATCAAGGATCAGATGACTGTATCTGTGTGGATTTGTCTCTGTGTCTTTTGTTCCATATCTTTGTCTGTATCTGCTTTTATGCCAGCACCATGCAGTTTTTGATACTGTATCTCTGTAGCATAACTTGAAGTCAGGAATTGTGATGCCTTTGGCATTGCTTTTTTGGCTTAAAATTGCTTTGAGTACTTTGGGTCTTTTATTCTACCAGTTGTATTTTAGGGCTGTTTTTTTCCTAGTTCTGTGAATAATGTCATTGGTATTTTGATGGGGATTGTGTTGAATCCGTATACTGCTTTTATCAGTATGACCATTTGTGCAACACTGTTATTTCTGCCTATACATGAACATGAGTGGTCTTTCCATCTTCTTCAGTTTCTTTCTTCAATCTTCTACAGTTCTCATTGTAGATGTCTTTGACCTTCTTGGTTAGGTTTATTTCTAGCTTGATTTTTTTTTCAGGCAATTGTTAATGGGATTATTTTTCTGATTTCTTTCTCAGCAAATTCATCACTGGTGGACATGAAAGTTATTGATTTTTGTATGCTGGTTTTGTAACCTGCTACTCTGCTGAATTTATTTCTTAGCCCTATCAATCTTCTGGTGGAGCTTTCTGGACCTTCTAAGTACAGTATCCTATCATCTGTGAACAGTGATAATTTGACTTCTTCCTTTCCTATTTTTATCTCTTTTAGTTCCTTCTCTTGACTAATTGCTCTGACTAAAATTTCAAGTACTATATGGAATAGAAGTGGTGAGAGTGAACATCCTTTATTGTTTTGTTCTGGAGTTTAAAGGAAATGCTTTCAGTTTCTGCATTCACTGTGATGTTGACTTGGGTTTATCATACATAGCCTAAGATATTGAGGTAGGCTCCTTCTATCCCTAGTTTCTTCAGTGTTTTTATCATGAATGGGTGCTGAATTGTGTCAAAAGCTTTCTTGGCATATTTTAGATGACAATCAAATTTTTATTTTTAATCCTGCTTAAATGTGGTGAATTACCTTTATTAATTTGCATATGTGAAACTATCCTTGCATCCCTGGGAATAAAACTAATTTGGTCAAGATGTACAATCTTTTTAATATGTTGTTGAATATGATTTGCTAATATTTAATTAATCACCTTTACATCTAAATTTATCAGAGATATTGACCTTCAGTTTTCTTTCCTTGATGTATCTTTATCTGGTTTTGGTATGAAGATAATACTAGCTTCATAGAATGAATTTGGAAGTGTTCCACCCTTTTCTTTTTCATGGAATAATCTGAGGAGCATTGGAAATAGTTCTTCTTTAAAGATCTGGCAGAATTCAGCTGAGAATCCTGGGATTTTCTTTGTTGGAAGGACTTTATTAACACTTTTTTTCTCATTGCTAGTTATTGGTCTATTTAGGTTTTTCTAAGTCTTCTTGATTCAATTTTGGGAGGTAATGTGTCCAAAAATGTATCAATTTCTTCTGTTTTCCAATTTATTAGAGTATAAGTTTTCAAAATAGCTCTTAATGATCCTCTGTATTTCTGTGATGTCTATGGTTGGTGGTTTCTCCTTTTTTCAGGTCTAATTTTATTAATTTTGGTCTTCTGTCTTTTTCTTTTGGTTAGTTTATCTAAGGGCTTATGGTGTTATGGTTTGGATATAAGGGGTCCCTCCAAAACTCCTGTTAATGCAGGAGGTGAAATGATTAGATTATGAGAGCCTTAACCTGACCAGTCCATCTTAGTTTGAATGGACCAAAGGGGTGGTAACTGCAGGCATGTAGGGCATGACTGGAGGAGAGGGTTTACTGGCGGTATGTCCTGGAAGGATTGTTCTTGCCTGGGGTCCCTCCTACTCTGCTTCCTGGCTGTGATGAGAGGAGCTGCTCTCCACCATTCTCTTCTGCCAAGATGTGCTCCCTTTCTTGGCCCAAAGCAATGGACTTGGTCAACCATGGACTAAACTTCTGAACTGTGAGCCCCCAAATTAAGCTTTTACTCCTCTAGGATTTTTTTTTTGTCAGTTATTTTGGTTTTAGCAAAACAAAGCTGACTAACACAGAAACTGGTACAGAGAAGTAGGGTCATTGCTATGACTAATCTGACCATAAGGTTCAGAATCCTTTGTTTATGGGAAGAGTTTGGAAAAGTTTGGAGATGCAGGCAGAAGAAGCAGAGCTTAATAAATAATTTTGGTGGGGGCTCAGAAGACCAGAATGCCAGCCAGAATACAAAGCCTTTGCCCATGAAGTTTCAGAGGGGAAGGAGGACTCCACTGGGAATTAAACTAGAAGCCATTGATTTTACATTCTGGCAAAGAATATGTCTACATTTACCCATGTCCTGAGTCTTTATGTGAAACTGAATTTTAAAAGCTATTGGACCAGATGACCATGCACTGAACCTCTGAAACAATGAGCCAAAATAAACTTTTCCTCCTCTGAGATGCTCTTTTTGGATATTTTGGTCACAGCAATGAAAAGCTGACTAACAGAAAAGGTAAAAAGAAACAGAAAAATAAAGATGAAAGAAAGAGAGAGGAAAGAGAGAAATATGAGCATGGAAAGGAAGATAGCATAAAATCCTGGTCTAAATGAAACATTGTGAGTAATTAAAAGTAGCTATTCAAATACCAAAAGGATGTTGTAGAATTTAAGGTTCTAATAACTCTCTATAACTGTAGAGGGTCTAAGGAGAAAATACTCCTCATAAGGTCAAAAAGTCACCACTGTTTTAGTCTATGCAGCATATGTACACAAAACTATGAGGCTAAAAATATTTCAAAATTATTTACATTTATGTGGGAATTAGCATTATAACTGGAATCCAATACTGGAATGGATTATTTGAAGACTGAAAATATTGAGGGGCATATTTTGACAAAACTTTTTGTTTTTCTAATAAGTAAAGATGTGATTGGATGAGGTGTGTGTGGGTTAAGGAAAAAAGAATGAAGAATTGGACACAAGACAGGCTGGCAGGCTGGAAGTTATAATAAGAGAAATGGAGCTAAAATTAAATGGAGAATAAAAAGATATGATAATAGGATTTGGTCTGAAATCACTGTAGGTATGTTAGGCAGAAAGGGATTTAATATAGGTAATTAGGTGCTTATTCAGTCATTGAAGCAAAAAGGAGAAAGGGCAGGGAGACTGCCACCAGCTGTCAATTTCATGTCTAGTTTTCAGAGAATCAGTACATTGTTACTGTTTTCCAGGGTAGGAACTGCAGGACACTGCTGCCAATAGTCACAGTAACCTACAAAACCAAGGTGGGACTTTATGTTTCTGTGTCAGAGGCCACCACAAAACTTCACAGCTGCCAAAGCCCATGCATTTACTGGCTGATGCCTGCAGGAGGCTAATGGCTTCCATGCTCTTTGTCACGCATCATTGTGTAAGTTTTTTCCATTGGCAGAAAATAAACTGGACAGCCAAAGGCAAGAGTTTCTGGGAAATGTAGTCCCTAAGCTTGGAGAGGGAGGGGCTAAAGGAGATAGAAATGATTACAAGCATCAAAAGGGAATCTATGAAAGAAACTTGTAAGTGCCTTAATTTCATAAGAGCAAATCCAGCCCCCCACAGAGTCTAGCCAATAGTTACTGAGGGAACTATACTAAGAAGTTTTCAAGCAATATCTTATTAAGCTTCACTAGCTTCACAATAGTAACAGCTACTATTATATCCCCATTTTAGAAATGAGGAACATAGAATTAAAAAATAGGATAATTCATCCAAAATGAAGTAATTAGTAAGTAGATCTGAAACTTGAATTTAGGACTATCTACAAAGCTCATGACTTTCAGTCCTATCCTACATAATATTGTTAGTTACTATATTTATTTATAATTTATGGGTCTCATCTCATCCTAAACCTTGCCAATTATCTCACAAATGTGCACTCACAAATCAGGTCAATACAAAGACCTTACTTTAACTGGGAAAAGAACTAATAAATCTTCAATGAATGCTCTCTCAATCCTTGGCTCCTTCTTAATGAGAGAGGAGTATATTCTTAGAAGAAGCATAATTCCTCCTGCATTTAGAATGGTATTTTATGGAATATGCTACTTTTCATGTATTGATAGAGTGCCCTTGGTTATAGGCCACACTATAGAGTGTCAGATTGAAAGGGATATTTAGACAATCTTCTCACATCCCTTCTAAGGATTGAGGATGAAGCTCAGTGGCAGAGCACCTGCCTAGCATGTGCAAGGCCTTGGGTTTTATCCCCAGCACTGCACACACACAAACCTTTCTTAACAGTATCTCAAGAAGGGTGAAGAAGGGTCCAATTTCTGCTTGAATACTTGAAGTGGGTGAGAAATTCAGGTCATTTGAGGACTCTGCTGTAGGGTAAGTTTGGCTAGGGAAGCTGAGGAGCACAGCTCTTCTGCATGTGTCTCTCATCTTCCTCCTGTGACTGGTAAGCTCGGTCATCCACATCCTTCTGATAGTATTGGCAAAAGGGGAAAAAAACCGAAACAAAAAACAAGTGGAAACATATGTGTTCCCGGGAGCTAGGCTTGGGACTGGCACTCTGTCACATATTGTTGTTATTATAAAAAGAAATGATATAACTGTATCACTGGTCAGGTTACTACCAACACTTGCTGCAGTCTGCAGTCCTTCAAAAGCTTTGTGTTTTCCTTGTCTCTGAATTCTTGGGGAGTCCTGTCACAGTTTTAAAGTGTCAACAACATTATCCTTTAACATCTGTATTTAAATTGGTAAGCAGAAACCCACAATACTAGAGAAAATATACAAGGACAATTCATGCCCTCAGATAGGGACACTGAACACCTTCTTGATATTTGTTGGCTCTGTTCACTCCTTTCTGTGATTCTTTGGCTTCTTGTCAGATGTGCTATGTTCTTTTCAGTAACTGCCCAGCAACAATGTGTTCTACTGTCAGCCAGACTTGTCCCTTCTTCCTGTTTAGTCTCTTCCATTAATTTATCAGTTTCTGTCTGCAGGAGGTCACTTTTCAACAGAATGCCTCAGAGTTGAGCTTCATGAATGGGTCCGACTTCAATTTACTTCTGCAACATCTCTGATCACTTATTAATCCCTAGGCAGCATGACAAGTGGGAAGTGCATGGACTGACTTCAGAGTCAGATGGACCTACATTTTAATCTAAGTTCCACTGCTTCCTAACACTGGGATCTTGGACAGGCCACTTAACCTTTCTGAACCTCCATTTTATAAGCAATTACATTGTATAATAAATCTTATCTTACACAGTTTTTGTTATGAAGTGCCCAGAACAATTCCTGCCAGATTCCCAGTGTCAATTCCCTTCCTTTCTTTTGTCCCTCAACCCCTCTCTTGCTTGCAGCCTCAGAACTGGTTTACCAAGACCCTATCACAACATACTTTCAGGGTCAAAAATACTTTCTATGTATGGAAGAATAATACATACATATTCTACTAAGGAAAAAGAAAGAAAGATTATTTTCCCTTATGACTCACTTTTCACAAATAACATAGAAAATGTCCTAGAGCATTAACATTCAACATTCTGCAAATTCTTATGCTTCTTATAGTAAAGTGGTGAGATAAATAAAAGTCCTTGATATTTCACTTTGTACCTTTTGCCGGATCTATTTCTCTATAGCCTGAGGATGTGGGCTTGGTTATATTTAAATGTTTACTGAAGAAAAGATCCTTAGGGATGGAATGGAGTTTTACTAGACTTCCTATTGTTAGACCCAGCACAGGACTTCTTATATGTTCAAATAAATGTTTGTTGAACAAACAGTTGTTTTATTGAATGTAATTGTATGAGCTATTGAAAGCTCAATTATTTTGTATTCTAATAATATTGTGTTTAGTTTTTGCTGAGGCTGGATTTGGCTGACTGGTGTGGTAACAGTGTTTGGTTTCCTCATTTTTGTGGGGTAGAGGGTGTGCGTGAGAGAGGGGTCTGCATTTGGAGAAATGCAGCCAATGGCTGCCCTTCACATTTTCCCCTCATTGCTTTTGTTGCCTCTCATCACTCCTTCCTGCACTGTACACTCTCTAAGGACAGACATGCTTATGTTTGGAATCAAGTACCATTCCTCACTGCTGGTGACATTGTTGATATCCAGTAAATATTGGTTGAATGAATGAATATGGTAGCAAAGATAACTCAAAGAAAAGTTAACGTTTGGATCTTTATATTATTTGTGAAAGGAAGTGTCTTACCTTGTCTCTTCTCACCTGCTCTGATTTATATATATCTCTGTTTCATTGAGCTACCCTTGGATTTATTGCTTCTTAATCCCATTTTTATAAATGCCACATGATTTGTGGAAAGGGCTTAGGGTTTGAAATTAACAGACCTGGACTTAAGTCCTAAATCCATAATTTACTGGTTTTGTGACCTGGACAATTCATGTAACTCATTGGTGCTTGCTTCCTCCTTGTGAAGGTGAAAAAGTGTCACCTACCTGAGAGCTGGTTGAACTGATGATATAAGGACCCTATTCACAGTAGGAGACCTGTGCATATTAGGTGATTTTACTATCCGTACTTTCTTTTTCTTCATTTTCTTACTAGTCACCCTAATCATTCCTAACAGAAAACATGCATTTCTAACCTTAACTATCTGATAGCAGTCATCAGACTTCTGGGAGTTAATGGGGAATGAAATACTATAAACTATCACAAATTTACTTCATTGCCAACCTTATTATATCACATTATTTTAGACATTGATGAAAACTTTAATAAGAATAACTTCACTTTGCCCCTTTAGAATAATATAAGGATAAATGTGAGTTTTCAGAAAAACTCTCCAAATTGTAAAGCAAAGAATTTAAGAGTTAAATGGCATGAATGCCATTTAAGGACATAGGATATATTTGAATTTATGATTTTTTTATTGTCTCCCTCTCCATTAATTATAACAGATTCCAAAAGAGCACTCACACAACAGGACTGTTATCCCTAATAGATTTAAATAGTACTTCACCAGTATTTTTTTCTTGGAATAATTGAGTTTGTGGGAATAAACTATTCAGTTCAATATTTTTCATTTCCCTTTTAATACAAATGTATTTGATTCCTATAAATCTGAGTGAGGTCAGTCAGGAAATTACATGTGCTTGTTTTCCACAGGGTACATGAGCTATTAAATCATGTTGCATTTATTATGGATCATGTTTGTTATTTGGCAAGATAATTTGAATGATTGAGAACACTACTTTAGAACATATAATACTGAGAAAACAACCAGAGAGGAGAACTGAAGCAGTGTCCAAATAATGTGATATAAGGTTTGCGATGATGTTAAATTGTGATAGTAAATAAAATATTTTGTTTTGATTCAAGCACATATTTACATATAAAATATATCAACAACACATCTTTCTATATTTATGCTTTCTGTTCATTCTATGGTTCATATATACATAAATTTCTCCACTTTTCAATTTAAACTCATACAATATGTGTATATTTTCTTATTGCATCTTTCTTCTAGACTCAAATATGTGGATGTTATTTGGGCTGTGTGTCATTTTAATTGTTTCGGCCATTGCTGGTATGGACACAAGAGCAAAGACCACACCATATACCAAGTTTACCAAGAAATATGAGAGAGAAGAGATGCCCAAAGGTCTAAAACCGTCCAGTGGCTCACCTCAGGCAGAAGAGGAAAACACCTTCTTAGAAATGCCTGCAATGGAGGAACCAACCACTGACCCCTCAGTCCTGGAGTCTGCCTTCGCCACTGCCACTCTCTTTTCCTTTGAAAACTTCACTCTTGAAAGAGCTGACTTCTTTTTGAATTGTTGTCATTGTTGTTCATCTGTTGCTGGGCAGAAAGGAGAACCCGGAAAGACTGGAAAACCAGGTATTTGAAAATAAGGAAGCCATGTTTCTCACCTGTACTTCTTTAAAGAGGGGATTGGGGCATGGAATTGCTCCAAGGATTTCTATACTGTCATGCAGATGGTCACAGACGTAGGGGTGACATTGTAACAAATGCAAATGCAAATGGGTGCTGTGCTGCCTAACAATGGTAGCCACTAGCCACATGTGTGGTTATTAATAAGTATTACAATTAAAATTAAATAAGATAAGTAATTCAGTTCCATAATCATAGCCCACTCAGGACATGTAGCCAGTGACTGCTTGATTGAGCAGCGTAGGTATTTCAGAACATTTCTATCATTGCAGGAAGTTCTCTTGGACAGTACTGGCTAGAGCCAAGGCAGGGACTTCCAACCCCAGCACTTGTGCTGCTGTACTCCAGGCTGCATGGGTTTATTACCAGTGCAGTCTTTTCATTAATGGCTGATTTAAAAAGGTAGATGAAAATTCTGTTGCCTGGTAAGAATGTGTGCTGACTGATGGATTTTTTTGAGTGCTATTTGTAGTTAAGATTAGAGATGGAATGCCTGTGAGGTAGAGAATGAAGTGCAGGATTCGATGTGCTCCTCATTGAAATTCTGAAGCAGCACTGTGTCCTTGCCTAGCAATTTTCTCCACTGAACACTGGTTATTTATTTCAAAATTTCAGATGTCTTCAATATATATATAATGAACATACTTTCAGTTTTATTGTAATACATTTTGACTTTTACATGTCATGTAGCAGAAAAAATTTAAGGTAAAATTAAGATCAGAATGTCAATTTCAAATTCACTATTCCCTGAAAAAATGCATATGAATGTTTGCTGCATCTTGCCTGAAGAATAGAAAGTTATAAAATCTGTAATTATACATCTTCACAAGCTTTTCATTAATTTCATACCATTGTAGGGATCTTTTAAGAAATGTACTCAGCATTGATGCAGGGCTGGATTAAGGGGTGAAGGAGATGGGCAGTGGCCAGGAGCACCAAGATCTCAGGGTTGCTAACACTGAAAATGTAATGAGTCTCAGAAAGTCATATTTACCAGAACTTCTCTTAGTATTCTATTTTGCTGGCAAGCTGCTTGCGGGTGGAAACCCCTAAGACAGCGTCAAGTAGATAGCTGATTGCCAAATTGTCTTCTAAGACTGTGAAGTCTAACACTAGAGGTTTGGTTTTATCCAGTTGAAGATTTGACTGGGCCATTATTGGAGTTCAGATCCTCTTCTAAGACCATGTGACAAATAGCTTGAAAGTGTCAAGTTATAAGCCTGGGGAGCTCATATGTCTTAGTCTGACTGACTAGAGTACAGTGCGTAAGGACTCAGAATGTTGACTCCATCATGGTCCAACTCTGGGGAAGCTTCATTATTTCTGTATGTCTCAATTTCCAAAATGGTAAAATGTGATAAGAATGATACTGACTTCACAGAGTCATCAAGATAGCAATACTCATCATGGTGCCAGGAATAAAATGCTCAGTAAATCATTTTTATTTTTCCATTTAGCTGTGGTAGGAGTATGGTCTTGTCTTGTGGAATACTCTGAGCCTGGTATGACAGGATACTGATTTTGAGATTCAGAGAGAGACATCTGTTCCAGCTTTACCAGTATTTTTAAAGACATTATTTCTCTCTTCTCTTCACCTTTTCCCTCTTCTCTCTTTTCTCTCTCATTAGAAATCTCATAAGATCAACATTAAACAAACTTGAAAAGGAAAAATCAGCCGACTAAAATCCAGCTATTTTTAGTTCTTCTTCATTAACTTTAAGTCTTTGGTCACATGAACACATATACATGCACATTGCAAGCATCACATTTTGCATTACTGAGTATTAAAAGTTATTAGTCTAACTTTATAAAGTTTCTGAATGAAAATGCCTTAAAGTATTCAGATATATCTAAAAGTCATCAAAGGTAAAATTCCATTTAAAGTTTTATCTCCTGCTCTCTCTTTAGTTCAGTTATGATAAGTACTATATATCAAGAATGGTTGGCATTTTATATTATTTCAAATCTTTATAGAAATGTTAAAAATATTGTTACATTTCACCTGATGATTTGATCACAGTCCAGGGAATGTTTGGTAAATCTAGAGGCTGTAGCAACCTGTGAATGCAGAACCTTGAGTCAAAATCATTTTGTGCATCTTGAAGCCTCGTCTTTTCCTTTTATGTTTATTTATCTTATGCTAATTACAAAAATCAAACCTGAACATACATTTTTACCTGGATGAAAGGGGGCAGGCTTCCTCCCCTCTGTACTTCTTGTGTAGCTGTTGTGTGCTTCCCATGCCAACTTGGGAACAGAATGTCCCTCAGTAGTGTAACCACACTGAGCCTTTGGGGATCATAGGGAGGGAGAGATTTTGCACAGGTGCATGAAATTGACCATCTTGCTTGCTCCCACTTTCTCTGCTGCTTCTCTCTCCATCTCCCTCCTCCCTGTCATTCTTTTCTAGACAGAGGAGCTCACCCATCAACGTTTGGTTATTTGAGCCTGACTTCAGCCATGACCTCCATTGCAAGCGATTTATTAAAAGTTTTCTTCCAAACAAATGTAATATTCTTTCAAAGTGGAATTCTATTGAATATGATTTCCTCCCATTCCATTAGTCTTAATTATGTTAAGGTGAAATATCATAATGTTATTGAATGTACTTATCTATATGGCTAATTTTCAAAGAAACTGGTCTTCAATTATTCCAATTGGGAAGCAATTCTTATGTCTTGAATAGTACTGGGGTTTCAGGAAGAACAATTTTCATAAACTTCAGGCCCCTGTTTGTTTCAGGGAAGTGGAAGGGAAATAAACTGCTCTGGATAACAAGGATACCCAGGGAGGTCTGAGTCTTGAATGATTAGACCCTTGCTGGGCTCTCAGTCTCTTCTCATCCTTGTTTACGCCTTCCACCCTCAGTGCCCTTTTTCCAGTTGTTTAAAAGCACCATAGTCAGTCTTTTCTATGCTTTCTTTCCTGAAATAATTATCTACTAGTTTTGCATCATTAGGTCTTAATGCTATGTTTCTCAGGTAGCTCTCTTCTGATCCCATAAATATAAATTAGGTTCTTTTTACCTTATCTTACGATACGTTAAAATGCTTATCTTTCATCCAGTTTTTGGCTTCTTAGGGATCAGGACTGCTAGTGTGTTGATGGTCATATTTCTGACACCTGGCAGGGTTCTTAGTGTATAGCAGTCCCCAGAAATAGTTCCTGAATTAATGAATATGTGAATGAATGGGAAATATAAAAGTGCTGGGTATTGTGTTTTTACCTCTAATTTGAGAGTGCAGTTCATGAGTTTAAATGTTGGATAATTATTTTGTTCTTGTTGTTTGATGTAGTGTCACTTCCCTGAATCATTTGATCACTGCCATGAATATAGTGACAAGTACTAATGGGCTCAATTTATCTATTCAGGTGTACAAAATTGCAAGTTAGACAAAAATATTGCCCCTAGAACTCTGTAATAGTTTATTCTCACCTATTTTATGATTAGAACATTGATGGTTATTAGTTTCAATAAAATGATGGTCCCCCATCCCCCTGTTTCACTAATGAATTTCAAAAGATAATTTTTCTATCTTGATGGTTTTAAAACCCCATTTCCAGGTCCTAAAGGAGAGGCTGGTAATATGGGGATCACAGGGCCACCAGGAGTCATTGGACCTCAAGGCTCAAAAGGCCAGAAAGGTGAAAAAGGTAAGTAATTAAATTCATTCCATACCAAAACCTCAGGGGACATTTTGCATCATTTTTAAGGAGAACAATTTGCTAAGTAAATTCTTGATTATTGAAGGTGTGTCAGTTATTAAAAATTTAATTATTTGTTAAAGCATCTTGTGAGTTAATTTGACATAGAAGTGTTACCTTTGTAAATAGCTAAATGAGAAATTCTAAACTTGCCTGGGAACATCACACACACACACACACACACACGAGTTACACAGCTTTCCTATTTCATATTGGTCACTTGATTGACCCAGTGAGTGGAAGCCACAAGGTACAGTTTCTAGGGAAGGGTCCTTTCTTGTATACTCCATATGGGCTCTTACATTAATACAACTAATTTTACAGTAAATAGAACTATTAGAGCAGGCAGTCCTCTCAAATATTCAATTTAGGTGGATAGCCTGACTGGTGAGAAGAGTTCGACATTTCCTATAACTAACTTTGAAATTAGAGGGAGTGTTGATGGTGGGAAGAGGCATGAATTGAAGTAGAAGTATTAATTTTATAACAGTGACCTTTAACCTGTTGCTTTACCTTGCCTAGAAATTGAGGGGGAAGGACTAGACACTTATTTATATGCCTATTTACTATCAAAGAAGCTTTGTAATTATGAGTGCTTCCATAGATCTTTTCCAGTTCAGAAATCCTATAATTCCTTAGGTGTGTCAGTAAAGAAGACCTTCCCGCCCCAGGAAATCCCTGGGTCTGTTAGTGCTTCAAGGCACCGAGAAAAGATTACAGATTCAACGGGACATTGAAAAATTCCTCAGTGAATAGGAGCCGCCTGTAGAAATACCATCTATCCATCAAGTTCAATGCTTTAGTCTCAGTGTCACATGTCAAAAGACCTAATATCATCTATATATCACCCTCCACATAGCTCAGGAACTGCCTAACTCATTTCTGCTAGAACATTCAGGGAAGTAATTACTCAAAAAAGATGCGAAGGTAAGAGAGAGCTACTTCCACATGTCAGTTATGCCATTCTCATTCTCAGAAACATTTAATCCTTTTGTGACTGAATTATGTCAGCAGAAAACCCTGTGAAATAAAGATGAGTGATGAACCTCCCCAGTGATTCATACATTCTGGAAGATAGACTTTTGGAAGTAGAAGAAAATACAGGGAAGTATTGTAAGGTTCTTAAGAATATGCTTTGATAAAAGATCAAAAGTAGAGTTTCATTCAGCCAGTATCTAGAAAGAGGCAACTGTACTTTCTTTTTTACTTTCAGACTTAGCTTGAACTCTTGACTAAGATTGAAAGTTTAAAAAAATGGGTTGAATGGCTGTATTCTGTTTAATCACTACTTGATTAATTCAAGTCTAAGCAATGAAAACCCTTAAATAAACTTGATTTCCTAAATAACTCTGTGGGTGAAGGTCAATGTTCAGTTATTGAGAGGACTGGGCAAAGGATTGGTTCCTCACTTCAATTCAGAGTTAGATTCTCTCAAAATGCAGAAGGTTTTCTGATGGCTTATGAGTTAATTTTCAAATTTTGCATTTCATGTGGAGGGATAAGAGAGGAAGGAGTTACTTAGAAAAATGCTTAGTGATCTGGTGGGATTTCTTTAGTTGGTATTATGAAATTAGGGGAATTTATTTTCATCATTTTTGATTTGACTTAGGATTCTTTTTCATGTCAAAAATTAAACAAAAAATGTTAGTCATAATATTAATGACAAAGTTGCTAAATTGATGCCAACCAAGGTATATTTGACTCTGTACAAATTTGTAAATTTTTTTCATACCTTATTTTCTTCCGTGATAAAAGTGATAGCAAAAATATCTGCCCTACCATTCTTGAAAGGGAGGTGCTATAAAGTTTTGGACAAAACAAGTGGTCCAAATTATGAAATGCGCTGTTATAGAGCCTTCCTGCTAATAAGAGGAAGTATTAGTATCAAATAAAAATTACAATAAATTTAAAAAGCCCAGGCTAAGTTAACAACAAGTTAAAAGCTTGGAAAAATATCTGGTACAAATTGTCAATATGAGTAAATTTTTCTCTTAAGAGAGAGATGGGCAGTGAGAGAGAGAGAGAGAGAGAGAGAGAGAAAGTGAGAATCAATTTTATTCAGTATTTCATGTGGCTTTTGTTGCTTTGACACTTCCTTGTATATGTGGTACTGGGGTTCAAACCCACATCCTTGCACATACCAGGCAAGGGCCATAATTGCTGAGCCACTGCTCCAGCCCAGAGTTAATTCTTGTTATTACTGTTGTTATTGCTATTAGCATTCACAAAGTGAGTCTTTGTAATACTCCACAAGATGGGATTATCATCAGGCCCAAAACAAAATCCACTTTATTGTAATATTGCAAATATCTGAAAATTCAGTTCTTTCATTGTTTTTCAAGTATGCTTTCTCACAGTTCTATAATTTATCCAAAGAGCATATAAAATTATTTCAGCCTGTAGTGAAAACTGGTCTTTCTTTGATGCTCTGTGTCAGGGACAATTTTTCATTCCTGGATGGAGTTTTGTTATAACTAGTTTTGGCCAATTGCAGAATATGATGTTTTACATTTAAACTTGTGGTATTACTCAGATGTTGTGGGCATATAATGAAGACATTTCAACTGTCATTTAAAATTTTTAATAAAATAAACGTAACCTTATGCATATGCAATACATGCAGGATGTGATGAGTTTTATGAGAGATCTGAGGGTCATGGAAATATCATGGGCAAAATGAAGTCTATTTGAAAGGATTGGGATTGCCTCCCAATCTCCTTTAAGTGGTTTACTATTAATTAGAATTAAGCATTCCTAATCACCTTCAATAAATTCATTTTTCACATTATTTTACCTTTATACCATTTTGGTTAAAGAAAACACTGGAATGTGACATGATAGTGAAGGGGATGTTAGATATATCATAAATGACATAGTTGGAAAAAAGTTAATTTTGTTATCATTTTAGGACTAAAAGGAGAGCGTGGGGACCCAGGGACAAGTGGAGTTCCAGGATACCCAGGAAAACCTGGAGAACCAGGTAGAATACAAAATATATAATTGCGCATGGTCATTCTCTTCCTTATTCTCTTCTTGTTTATATTTAAAGTTTTCAGAGAGTGAGATGGAAATATAAATTATTACTGTTTTTTGAATAATTCAGTGTACTGATTGGAATAGGTCTAGAAGATTAGAGATAAGGTAAAAATATCTGAGCTCTGCTCCTCTCTCTAGCTGTTAATGGGGAAAAAAAGCTTGAAATTTTCTGGGTTTTTGTTTCTATGCCTTGTAAGATTTTGGTTTTGGATGAACAATATGGAGATTTAGGAGATGGATCAAACTGCAAATGGTAATGGAAATACAGTAAGCAACTATAGTCCCAATAGTCTTTATTATCTTAAAAGTAATAGATATGTGAATTCTAAATCTAAGTTTTTTCTTGGAAGCATTAGCTTTTCCATTTATAAAATTATGACATGTTATAAATTGCTTATTGCATTTATGACTGCTAAGCATGGCCTCTGCTAGACAAGAAGGGGCCGAGGTAGTAGATTTCATTCCTATTTTTTGAGCTCTGTGATAATAACATCTTGTTTATAGCTTTTGTGATCTTTAAACATTATTTCAATATTTTCATTTCAGGTGGACTTGGTCCTAAGGGGAATAAAGGAAACATTGGCCTGGAAGGAGTAAAAGGACAAAAAGGTTCAAAGGGGGACCCATGCCACAATGGCCCCAAAGGAGACAAAGGAGACCCGGGGGCAGTGGGCTCCCCAGGCTTGAATGGAGAACCTGGGGCCAAGGGAGAAAAGGGAGAGATGGGGCAGAAAGGTTACTGTGGAGATTCTGGGCAGAGGGGAGGAAAAGGGCAAAAGGGGGAGGTGGGGGTAAAAGGAGAAAAAGGTAGCAAAGGTGACATTGGAACAGAAGGCAAAAGGGGCCCAGATGGTCCACCTGGGGTCAAAGGAGATCCAGGTGCTAAAGGTGAAAAAGGAGAGTTGGGTTATCCTGGTCTTGTAGGGCCTGCTGGGCCAAAGGGTGAGCTTGGGAGCAAAGGGGTCAGAGGACTTATTGGGAAGAAGGGCTCTCGGGGCTTCAAGGGCTCCAAGGGTGAAGTTGCCAAAGTTCCACAGTCAGCTTTCAGTGCTGCTTTATCAAAGCCTTTCCCTCCTCCCAATGTTCCCATCAAATTTGACAAGGTTTTCTATAATGACCAAGGGGATTACAACCCCAGCACCGGGAAATTTAACTGCAGCATTCCTGGAACATACATTTTTTCTTACCATGTTACTGTGAAAGGCCGACCTGCTTGCATCAGCCTGGTGGCTCAGAATAAGAAGCAATTCAAGTCCCGAGAAACTCTCTATGGTCAGGAAATAGAGCAGGCCTCTCTCCTCATCATTCTGAAATTAAGTGCAGGAGATCAAGTGTGGCTGGAATTGTCAAAGGATTGGAATGGGGTGTACGCCAGTGCTGATGATGACAGTATTTTTACAGGGTTCCTTTTGTACCCAGAGGAAATTCCTGGAATTTCACCATAAATTTCCATCTTGAAAACTGTATTTGGGTTTACTGGAACAAAACTTAACATAAAGTAGTGAATTTTAAAAAACAACTTCCATTTTTTTTCATGATTAAAAATACAGAAAAATTCAATAATTGTATAATGTAGATTCAATTACTATCTATATATCTCTATGCTAAGGCATCTCTTCTAAAGATATGTAACTATCTATCTATCTATTTGAGAACATATGTCCAGTAACTCTGTAGCTGATATTTTTGATTAGCATTATAATGGTATTACTTATGCTATTTAAAGGATTAATGTGTGTACGGAAAATGTGAATGAGATTTATAATTAATAAATATATTCTTCTAAATATCTTTATATCTTATATAACTGTGTCAATCTTTTCTGTATGAATGTGAGGTTAATAGCTGACATACTTATCATGACAGGTCTTTCTCAAAGTTTCTGATTCTCTTGGGGGAATTCTCATGTTAGTTTAATTCTTACATTCAGAAATAATATATGGAAGGAGCTGCAAAAATTAGCTATAATATCTTTAAAATTTATCATGTGTAAAGGTTTATCTGTAAAATCTGTATTTATGTGGACTAGAGTGTTGGCTAAATTATAAAAAGAACATTGATAAAGATATTGCTCAACCATAGAAATGATATAACTATTCATCAAATTATTGTGCTTAGAAGAACTGACTGTCCCTAGAAGATTCAAGAATAGTAGTAAATCATTACTGATCTAAATTTCAGCCATTTCTTCATGGTGGAACATTTAATTAGGATAAGCTCTTTGGCAGCATTAATTATCATCATCTCAGTAATAATTAATTCCAGTTATTCAGTGGTAACATTGGTAGAGCAGGTGGGGGTTTGAGAATTCATTTGCAATGTGAATGTTTAATAACTGTGGATATTGGATAATTCAGCAGCTTCATGTTTTAAAAACGTTTATTTATTGAATCCAAACTGGATCTGGTTCCATGAAGGAAGTTATGTAGATTTGGGAATTATGGTGTGTCAAGCCAGGGAGTGTGGGATGGGGAACTTTCTGGTCTTGCTTTGCTAACCCTGACATTCATTTTTTGGATTCTCATCCATATGCACATTAGAACAGTGTTTCCCAAACTGTGTCTAGGGGAATACCATTTCTGGACATTGCTGTTATGAATCACTAAAAAAAGTAGGTTCTATATCAAACACATGTTGAAAGTGCTGTATACCATATCCACCTCTTCAAGATTCATAAAATGTGGACTCTGACATTCCCACAGAAAATAAATTAGGCTTATTTTGTTTTATTCAATGAGCCCAAGTTTATTGTGTATTTAGATTTCATCAAGTACTATGCTGTGGGAATGCTGATATTGGAAATATTGTGTTATTTCTCATCCAAGGATTTTTTATAAGGCTGAGGTGAAGTTTACTATGGGTATTCTTTCTTCCTTCATTGGTCCTTTTCTATTTAGGTCGTGATATGTCTTGAGTTATGGTTGTGCTTGTTTGAGGGGAAATAAGATAATTTGCAAGTAATTAAAAAAGTGATGCTTATACTTGAATTTTTTTTCTAATTTAAGGATTAGATAGTGAAGAGTTTCAGGCACTATTGTTTTTATGCTTCTGTTTGATTTTTTTTTCTTTATATCATTTCTACCGTTGAGTTACAGCAATTTGGGGAGACTATTCCATCTAACCTAGGAAGACAGAAGAAAATAAATCACACAAAGCATTTGATGTAAAAGGCAATTGGGCAGAGAACCAGTAAGGGAGCAACAACTCATGTGTAAGTTTTATGATATTTGATAATATCTCACACCTATATTTGTGGAGGATGCTTTACAGGAACTCCGAAGTTAAGAGCTCAGGGTGAATATCAAGGATTGATGGTAATTATGAGCTTATTCCAGGGCATCCGAAGAAAGGATGTTCCTTGTCTCTGGAGATGGCTCTGGGAGATGAGTTTTAGGTTCTTCTTTATGATTCTTTTTGCTATTAAGCTGGGGAAGTATGACAACAGAGTGTCTCCTTCTTTTAATATATCATGTCTCCTATCTTGATAAAAACAAAAAGCCAAGAGTGGACCTCTCCCATCTCAAGGATTTGAATACAGCCTCTTATCCTACTCTTACACTAATGACTACCAAATACACATCCCCACGTGCCAGCTCTGAGAGCTAAACTGCACGCATTGCTGAGAGTTAAACTGATATTCCAAGCTTAACACGCACAACAAAGTCAAGCTTCTGAAATTCCCACAAACTGTTCTTCCAACCTTCTTCCTTAAGTCATAAAGCGACAACTTTTGTCCAGTTGCTCAGACCAAAAGTTTGTGTCATTTGTTTTTCCTCTTTTAAGTCAAATCCAGACTGTCAGAAAATTCTTTTAATTCTTCTTCTTCTTCTTCTTCTTCTTCTTCTTCTTCTTCTTCTTCTTCTTCTTCTTCTTCTTCAAGAGAGAGAGAGAGAGAGAGAGAGAGAATATCAATATTATCAATATTTATTGAGTTTTTCACATGGCTTTCGTTGCTCTGACACTTAGTTGTGTATGTGGGTGCTGGGGTCTAAACCCTTGCGCATGCTAGGCAAGTGCTGTAACCACCAAGTCACTGCTCCAGCCCCCTTTTAATGCTTCTTTGAGGATAGATCCAGAGTTGATGACTTCTCACATCTTCATTGACAGAACCCTGGATCAGATTATTGCAATAACTTCCTAACTTGATTCTCCTAACATTTAAGAGGTCCAGAGCCAAAATACAAACAGGAATCAATAGACTGCCCATCTTAATATTCAGAACTGGAAAATCAAGCTAACAGTTGTTAAAAATATGTTCTATTCCCTTTTTTGAAATATATGATTTTTTATTGACAAGCATAAAAAAGCTATACATTTTTAAATGTGACTGAGAGTAAACAAAATAGCAAAGAATTATTACTGTGCAAAGATGAAAATTATTATTGTGCATGTGTGATTGGTAGGTAGATTATAATTAGATAAATAATAAGATAAAGATATTAATTCACGAACTACTCTTGTTTATTTCATAGTGATTATTTTTAAAACCTAAGTAAAAAAAAGACATATTTTCATAAGCAAGATTTCCACAACAATTCTTATTCTATTGACAGTTGCATCAAATTAGACAACATTTGTTGAGTCATCTTAGTAGTTTTTAAAAATTAATTTCAATTTGGAGAAACTTTGTTCAACTGATTGGATGATAATACTTGGAAATGAACCAGAAATTTTATATGTCAGATATTGTGATGGGGTTTCTATAAGATACATTATCATATTGTAGAAAATGTAAAGATATTTACATTTTATCATATAACTTACAGGGTCATTTCACTATCTCTTAAAACAGTTTTTTTAGAAGCTGAATCCATCATGGAATTTCTGCCTAGACTTACAGAAATATGAATTTGAGTACTAGGAATTGCTTACAATTGAATAATATTCTTTAGCTATTAAGTGTGAAACTTTTGCAAATGCGATGTGACTCATGAGTATGTCAAGAACAATGGTGTAGAATAAATCCAGAAGCTAGAAAGTAGATGTTCAACATAATTAAGACACAATACATGGTTATGTATGGCATTCCAGAAGAAGGGCTTTGACAAGTTAAGTTGCATTTCTCTTAATTAATGCACCTATCGCACAGCTTCTTCTGTTCTCCCAAGCAGTGTAGCAGTACAACCCATGGACTTCAATGGCATCTGGAGGAGGCCACCTTTTGTTTAATGCACATATTGCAAGAGGCATTAATAAGAGTGTTCCTGAGTACCTGAAAGGTGGGAGTCACCACAGTATATATTTAAGATTGTAGATTGTGCTATGCCAGAATGGAGTCCTGATCTCCAATAAAGGTTTCCTGGGCACTAAAATTAACTACATATTATGTGCTTATTTTATGCAGTGCCTGGGTAGAGGGCCTTCTTGCTTGAATCTAAAGGAAGACTCACTTATTTTTGCCTTTGATTTCAAGCAAAGCAATACTGTTTAAAAAGAAGTTGGCTCATCTTACCACTATGCTCTAAGTCTCTTGAAGCTTCTACCTTAATCAGAGAGAAGCCAGATCCTTACTATGACCAGAGAGGTCCTATGTGCTCTGGTCTCCTGCTCCCCTTCCATCTTCATGTCCTCCATTCTTGCTTTGAATGTTGCCCTTCATGCTTCTACTTCAAGTCATCAAGCATCTTTGCACTCAGGAATATGCTCTGGCCTTAGGTGACTGCACTGCTTTATTTAGTGAGTCCTGAATATCACCTTTGCAGTGAGGCCCTCTTGGATCATTTGGTTTTCAACTGCAGTCCTTAGGCCTCCATCAGTCCCCGTTCTGTTTCTCCTCCATAACACGTACCAACATCTAATGTGCTACGTGAATCATGTATTGATCTTGTTTATGTTCTGTCTTTCACAGAGAGTAAGTTCCATGAAGCCAGAGATTTTTGTCTGCTTATTCCTCTGTCCTCAGTGTCAGTGTGTTAAATAGTGTTCAATGAGCAAAGATTGATAAATGTCCGAGTGGTGTTTATAGATTTTTCCACAAGGTGGTGCTCACAGATTATCTTTTATTGGTTTCTTTCTTAAGTTCAAAATTAAACAACAACAACAACAACAAACATAAAGCAAAACAAAATAATCAAACCTAACTCCCCACCCCCTAAACACGAATCTGTTGCAAAATAAATAAGGTGATGACTTCTATTTTACAATTAAAAATCTGGTTTCATGAACACCATGTTTTATATTTCATCGTGTTCAGAGAGTCAAACAATGTTTTTCTCCTTTGGGACGTAGGGCTATTAGGCACATCTGTGGGGTTGTACTGAGAAACTTACAACCTTGGAAGGGAAGCATGTCTCCTGTCATCTGGATAGAATGTTTCTTCTTAGCGGGGGCTTAATTCATTCCTCTCCAGCTCCAACTCCAGAAGGGTTATCCTAAATCCTGAAATATAATACATTTTATAACTGTAATCTCACTTACTGTAAACTTTTAAAACGAACAAGAAGGCCAGAGTTTAAGAATGCTACAAATCTTGGAAAGATTTAGATGGCAAAATGGAGAGCAATGTTAGAGGTAAGAAAGGGGGATGTTGGGAACTTATGGAGTGGTAATAATTGCTATTTCTTGAGTTCTTAATAATGTGCCAGGCATAGGACTTTTCACGTTTATGGTGCCCCAAGTCACATGAGGAGGCTGAAGCATGCAGCAATTAAGTGACGTGCCAAAGGACCCCCCAACAGGAAGATGCAGAGCCATGGACCCAGGCAGTCTGAATTTAGTGTTCACACTCATTCTTCTTCTTTTTTAAAGACAGAGAGGGATAGTGAGTGAAAGAGAGAGAAAGAATCAATTTTATTCAGTTTTTCATGTGACCTTCGCTGCTCTGACACTTTGTTGTGCACACAGTGCTGGGGTTCGAACTTGCATCCTCGTGCAAGTGCTGTAGCTGTCAAGCCACTGCTCCAGCCCCCACACTCATTCTTAACCAACGGAGTAGGGCAGAATTTGTTAAAGAGCTTGGATGGGAAAGAGATGACAGTAACCCATTTCTCACAGCTTGACCCTAAGTGGGAAGGGAAATGAGCAAGGAAACAAGAATGCACTATTGTCTAAGGGAATGAAAATGTGGATAAAATTGACAATAAGAGGCACTGTAGGTGGGTTCTCTGTTCATTCCAGTCTACAATCCAAGTGAATTTGACAGAAAATTTAGTAGGGGTACTAGATTGTTCTAGGAATTAGAATGAAAATGTTATTTATTAATGCTAGAATTATAAGAATTATATTGAGTCTAATGGAGATAGCATGAGAGATTCACATATTTGTGGTTCTTTCTTCTGGGATGCCAAACAGATTAGGTGGCATCTCACTTGTTTTGAGCTTGTGGAATATGCTGGGGAGATAAAAGCCTCAGTCTTTTGCTCTCTGCACATTTATAAATGTATTTAGGTTCACTGTTTTCCAGGCTTTTTTCTTGGTATTGAGAATAAAACAGTGAGTCAAATAGGGGAAGGAAACTCCTTCTGTCACCATAGGGTTTATGAAGAGAATGAATCAAACGCTATGTTTTTGATCATACAGCACATTAGAAGATGACAAATGCTAGGCACAAAAATTAAGTGGGAAAGGGGATTGGGAGAGGAGAGTGGTGAGAAGGATTTGAAATGGGGATTATAAGAAGCCTCTTCGAGAATGTAATATTTATGTCAACATGTGAAGAAGGCAAAAAAATTAATCAAGTGGCTACCTAACAGGGGGTCACTGGAACAAAATCCCTGAGGTAGAAGCTTTCCTGGCAGGGAGGGCAACGTGTGGCAGCAAGAGCAATGGCACAGGAAGTAGGGGTGTGATCTGAAAGGTGAAGAGGCCCAGATTGTGTAGGACTTTCAGCTTTTTGTGCTTTTACTCTGAGTTTGGCAGGTGTGGAGAAGTGCTCCCAGATTCCGGTCAAGGAAGGACTAGAAGTCTTGCAGTAGGAGACTGTACTTGGCACAAAGGCCCCCAGCTGTTAGCTCCTTCAGTGTCTAAGCTGTAGAGCATTCTCTTTAAAGGTTATTCCCTTTCCAGGGCAGCATAGCAAGTTGGGTGTATAAGGTCCTGGCATTCTATTTGAGGTCACTGTGATAGGCCAAGGCTTTACTGGACCTTATTGCAGTTCAACTTCTTCCCTGTCCAAATCTGCCTCCTATTGCAGGGGTTTATTCCTAACAAATGTCTTGTACCTCAAACTCCACATCCACTTCTACTTCTGGAGACCCAGCAGATGATGATGAAATTTAAAATGACAGCATGACTTTGTGGACCACCTGTTCATTCTTTCACCCTCTGCCTCTGCCTTGTTCTGAAACAGGAATGAAAGGATAAATAAATGAATAAATTAATGTCAGGATATTATTTGAAGTTTTTGTCCTGACATTTAAGCCCAAAGATTCTCTGTTATTTGACTGTGGTGGTTAAGAATACAGACTCAGGAACTGGATGTACTGGATTAGACTTTCATTGCTAGAAATACAATCTTGGGCAAGACACTGAGTCTCACCTCGGTTTAATTTATGAAATGAGATTTTAGTGCTATAAATGAATTTGTGTTTGCAAAACTCCTTGAACTATGTTTGACACCTAGTAAGTGCTTAACAGGTAGTTGCTAAATAAATAAGAAAGTCAGTTTTATTTGAGCCAAATATGAGAAAGAATACATTTTGAATGTGGATTAAACTGCTTTTCATCATCAGGTACATATGTATTGTTTTTTGATTGGTAGGCTTGTGAGTGGAGGGGGGAGAAAAAAAATCAAGATTGGTTTGGCTCAATGTAGGCTCAGAAATGAGTGATAATTGAATGCTATGTAGTTAAGTCTTCCCATAAAACATCTGAATTATATAGATATATAGTGGTGAGATTTATAAAGTATACATAAAAATAAAGTGCTACTGCTTTGAAATGAGATCAAAATTCACATTTTCCTTCAAAATCATTGTTAATAGACTTAATATACCAAAGTACATGCATTTACTTTCATATTAAGGCACCCAGGGTCACTGTTTTGGATTGGTACACTGACCATGTGCTTCTCATACACCTAAACAAGGCACTGAATGAAGGCCTACCTAAAGATGGATGCTTTGCTGATCTGAAAGGTAATGACAGTGATAAATGAGACCTCCCAGTGGACCATAGTGAGGGTTAGCAGCAGGAAATTGCATCGGCTCAGTGATTAAGGCAACATCAGCAGTTAGAAGACAGCAGCAGGGCAGGTGGCCTTGGTCTTGCTGCTGCCTCATCTGATCCATCTCACAGGGTGATGAGTCTGAGATGTGTCTGCCTAGCCTGCAAACACGATCCTCTCCTGCTTCCTTTTTTTCCCCCTGAGGATAAATGAGCAACAAGAAATTTGGAACATCCAGATTATTCAATGTCAAAGCTATTGCCAAAGCAGCACGCCTACTCTCCTTGGATGTTGAATGCAAGTTAAAATTACCTCTGGCAAAAGGTACTGTGAAGGTCTTACTCATTTATTTTAATTCAAGAAAAATTAATGAGCACCTACTATGTACCAGGCACTAGGCTCAATGCCGATGATACAAAGATGAATGAGATAATTACTTGTCTTCAAGGAAGTCACAG
The DNA here is from genome assembly GCA_004027875.1 of Aplodontia rufa. Taxonomy (NCBI): domain Eukaryota; kingdom Metazoa; phylum Chordata; class Mammalia; order Rodentia; family Aplodontiidae; genus Aplodontia; species Aplodontia rufa. The sequence goes on along the minus strand of PVKS010011798.1, from coordinate 11,197 downwards.
TTGAATGGGAGAAGCAACTAAGTAAAGGCAATAGTTGTTCTTTCTTTTTGTCTCCAGGATGGCCAAAGACCTAAATGTCTTGGCTATTGTTGGAGAAATTGAGAATATGCTTAATCCAACAAGTTGGTTGATTGATGTTCTTATTTAACTACCCCAAGGAGTACTAGGTAAGACAGATATTTAAAAAGGTTCAGCCTTAGCAAGAGAAAAATGTTAAACCAAAAAATCTAAGAACAACATTTTCACAATTGAATATTACTTTGTAGGACCCTAAATTTTGTTTCCAGGTCTTTGGATCGATAAGGACAGAGAAGCCTAAATAGATCTCTAGGGAAATCAGGAGTTGAGACCTGGCAGAGTTCAGGACAAAAGGAGACAGAGGTATTACTGTAGCTCTCACCTGAGCCTGGAAAGCTCTTGATCATCTCCTCATCATTTCCTCTTGAAGGAAAGAACTCAAACCTTAGGTTCTGTAACTCAAAATGTGTAAGCTAAGGACCTACAGTTTGTAGCATTTACATTCCAACAAAAGACTACCAATTTATAAAAGAAAAAGGATTATTGGGATATGACATATCTATGGAAAATGCACAATTATTGCGTGTATAGCTTGATAACTTTTTTTTTTTGCAAGCAGAGCAAACAGAGTTTATTTAAGAAAGGATAGACAAAAAAGACTTCTCCAGGAGAAGGGAGTCTCAGTGCTATACTCATGAAACTACCACCATATCATGATATATAAAATTTCTAGTGCCTGAATGGCTTTCTTGTGCCCACTTCCAGTCAAATTACAACCCACAGCGCTTTGAGTTCTATTACTACAGGTTGATTTTGAATGTTCATAAGATTCATATAAACTGAACCATGTAGCTGTACTCTTTCATGTCTAGTTTCTTTCCTTGAGATTCTGCCTGGGAGGTAATGTTGTGTGGATCGGCAGCACTTCAGAACCTAGACATCTGATTGACTTCGTTGATTGATTATTGGTGTGCCCTCTTCTGGGAAGGGGCTGCTCAATTTTTGCCCAATTTTATTGAATTGTCTTTATTTTGTTATTGATTTTTAGAAGATCATTAGATTTCCTACACACAAGACTTCTAAGTTTTAATCCATTTCTCTTTTGTTCTCCCAGTAGGTCAGGGTTGTTTTCTGAGCCTTCTACTTACTTTCATTCATTCCTTTAGATTTCCAAAAAACTTTAAAACTCGTCTGCTGGCTTCCCATCTTTGTAGGACTAAAATTTATATCCAAAAAAAAAAAAAGAATTATTCTTGACTAAAAATCTCTTGGTACATTATCCTCTAGCTACTTATCATTTAAAAGGAAATAATGCCAATAGAATATCTGAGAGTGGGATTTCAGGAATTAGAAATCTGATGGGGAATACTTTTAAGGAAAATTGGGGGATAAGAAGGGCAATGAGCTGGATACAGTGGCACACACTTGTAGTCCAAGCTACTTGGGAGGCTGAGGCAGGAGGATGGAAACTTTGAGGCCACCCTGCGCAACTTAGAGATGGCTGTCTCAAAATAAAAATAATAAAAAAGGACTGAGTGGGGTTCTCCTGGGTTTAATCTCCATTACTGGGGAGTGTGGGGTAAGTATGGCCAATAAAAAGTACATTTTATATCTCTGAAATCCAATTATGTTTCCATTTCTTAAAAATTTCCTTGAATGTAGGAGAACTTCTTTTAAAAGATGTTTGGACAAAGAAAGAAATTATTCATCCACAAATGATTGCTTCATTTAAAAAAAAAGATAAGATTAAGGGGTATAAGTAGATCTTTGATTTCAGGACTATTTCAAATGATAGACCATTAGTGGCTTACTGCCAACCAGAATCCTATGGTGCAGTGTTCTAGAGAGACTGTCATAGTAGAAACTAGTGCAAATAGTGAAATAATAATTAGCTAGGAAATTACAGCATACTTAAGAAGTTAGTGAGTTATCTTAGTTTGGAAAGTGGAGCCCAACAACTTGCAGGCAAGAGAATGATTTAAGATGCCCTTGAAAAAATGGTGAAAAAGCTGGAAACTAAGAAGCAACATTAAGGAAGGCAATTTGTGTGATGAGAAAAAGAGACTAAAATTAGTGGGAAAAAAAGAAAGAAAAGAAAAGGGAGGAGTATGTGTCTAGCCAGATCAAGCACTATCTATACATCTCTAAGCTGAAATTGTATTTTAAAAGAATATATGGTTCTGAGAAGTTGAACCTAAGCATACTGAACTATTGAAATCCTAACTCTAAAACTAACTCTCAGTTTTAGGAATAGCAGTATTTTCTGCTATAATTAGTTTCACTTGATTGGGTGCTAGCTATTGGGTGCTATGACAGATAATCATAATACAGTTTTGTACATTCTTTGAAGTGTTTATTAATTAGTACTGAACAAAAGATAGGTTGAAATCAGTCTGGTAGGATTAGGGAGCTTTTGGATTAATTTGTTTATAAATTCATCAAATATTTATTGAATGACTACCTTATGACAGGCATCATGCAAGATTCTGAGGACACAACCTTGTACAAGAAAGTTGTGTCTCTGCTTTTATGGAGCTGGCAGTTTAGTGGGAAAGATAGAAAATGTCATTAAACTGTGCCCTGAAAAGACCCATTAAGTTCTTGTCATGAGAAAAAGAGAGGAAAGTCATTCCCAGTAGAGTATCCTATGGGTGGAATTTCAGAGTTTGGAAAGAGACTGACAAATCTAGAGAACTATAAATCAGGGGATATGGCTGGAATGATGTGGGATACACCCCGTGGATTCTTCCAAGAACTTTGCAGTTAAAATCTTTTATGACTAGCTAGTCCAGCTAGATCTTTTTCTCTGTCTCTTACTTTGTGCATGGTACTGATGAATACTAGAGGAATTGAGAAAAAACTATGACAGAGTCTCTATCCTTAAAGATACGTAAAACAGAACATAGGAATATTATACCTAAATGGTATTAAGGTGAGAGAAGCTGAGAGGTGGGTTAAAAAGGAAGGAACTCAACTCTAGCATGGCTAAATAAATAAATAAATTTAAAACCAGAAGGAGCTAGATTCTGAGTTCAATTTGGTTCTGTAACATCATGAAGATAGAACTTTTGAACTTTATAACAGAGATGTCTCATCCCTTATCCACAGGTGTTGAAAGACTTACATAGCAATTTTGGGCTAGTCATCTCTACCCAGAAGAGTTAGAACAGACAACAGACAATCTTATTAAAGTGTCAAGAAGAAAAGGGCCTTTTGAGTTTCCAATTGACTGGTTTCTGGTCAAATAACCGTTAAGTGTCAGGTTCAAAAGGGTAAATTTTGGTTTAGATATATTACATCCTGTTAAATGTCTTTCAGAAGTTTGGGCATTAATAGTCAGCTATTTTTGTAGTGACAAACAACCTTCAAATTTCAATGGGTGACACAATGACAGACATTTATTCCTTACTCATGCTCAGCTCCGCTTGACTTGTCTGGACTGGGCTCCAGATGTGGAGTGGGTTCAAGTCTCTCTATGTAATCCTTTCATTCTGGGGCTTTTGTGGAAGGAGCAGCCATTGTCTAGAAATGTTTTCTTCATGGTGGAGGGCTAAAGCTCAAGTGAACACTAGTAAGTTGCAAGGTGTCTGGAAGTTTCTGCTTGAATGTGATGTAAGTCATACTTGTTCAAATGCCATTTATAAGGCAAGTCACAGAACTGAAAGCATAATTGAGCTGAGAAGGACACTCAGCCCTCTGTATTTGCAGTGTTTAGGCAGCATTTTTGCTGTTGTGACTAAAAACCTGACAAGAACAATTTTAGGGGAGAAAATGTTTATTTAGGGGCTCACAGTTTCAGAGGTCTTAGCCAATAGGTGGTTAGCTTTATTCCTCCAGGCTTAAGGTAAGGCTGAACAACATGGTTGAAGAGTGTGGTGGAGGGAAGTGGCTCACATGATCAGGAAGCAGAGAAAGAATCCACTTGCCAGGTATAAAATAAATACCCCACAGACATGCTCCCAATGACCCATCTTTTCCACACCATAACCCCCTTCAGATACCACTCTGTCAATCCCTATTAGAGGATTCATTCATTGATTGGATTAAAGATCTTATAGCCTAATTATTTCACCTCTTAGCCTTCTTGCATTGTTTCACACATGAGTTTTTTGGGGACACCTAGTATCCAAACCATCGCATGTGGGTTGTGAATTCATGGATTCAGTAATATGTGGGTTAAAATATTAGAAAAACACTTTAAGCCTGTACAGGATATTTAAGATGTTTCTCTTGTCATTATTCCTTAAGTAGTACAGTGTAACAACTATTTACATAGTCTTTGCGTTGTATTAGCTATTATAAGTAATCTGGAGGTGATTTAAAGTACACAGGAGGATACATGTAGGTTATATGCAAATAAAATGCCATTTTTGTTCTGCAGGGGTTCTTGGAACTAATCCTCTACAGATACTGAGGAATATTTCCTGCTATGGGGCAAGGATTGGGGAAAGTAGTATGAATGTCTGTTGATCAATACTTCTACTATGAAATATGGGTATTTCTGTTTATAAAATAACTTCAACAGATAAACTGAAATATCTTTTAGGAGTATGATCAGAAGATATTAGAAAACACTACATTTCAAAGGAATTGTTCTAAGATTGTCTTTCAAGTGGATACATGACAATGATCTTAAATACTTGGAGTGAATTGTTGTGGGAGAAATTAAAATTCAAGCTATAATAATTTGGAGGTATCCAAATATTAGTCATCAGTGCAGGATTAGAGTGGCCCATAGTTCTTTCAATATGGAACACAGTTTTTTCTGTGTGTGTGTGTGTGGTGGGGGAGATTAGGAGGGGATGGGGAAGAGTGTGTTTTACAGTGTAGATATATATAATTGCTATGTTGCGGATACAGTCTTTATGTTTTGTTTGGTTGAACAGCATGTGTTCCTTACAACTGATTTTACCCTGCAAATCCAGGTGTTATATTGCCATGATTTTTTGTTCTAAGGGACAGAAGTAGTCATTTTCCCTGTGCGTGGGAAAAACATAAATCATTCTTTGCAATGGAATGGTAAATATGGTTCTATCTGAAGCATGTGTAGTTAAACTTGGTTGTAAAATTATGAATTAAATTTAGAATAGCTTAAATGCAGTGTATTTAACTGACTGTAGGACTTTACATAGCATGATGAAAACATTACATTTTCTGTTCCTTCATGTACTTTTATGCTTTCAGCTGAGATTAGGTGTTGTTCTTGGTGTGCAATGATTATTTTAGGTTATTATTCACACTTCAGCAGCTTTAGTGAACACTACTTAAAACAAAGCCATTGAGCAGTTTCTATAACTACAGAGATCACTATGAACTTATCTAATTAAGAAATACCACTGTGTATCATGCTTAGAGAAACCTGCAATTCAGCACAAGGTGGATCGTCCTGTTGCATGTGTTGGATTAGCTGCTTTCTAAAGCATTTCTGTAGAAAACTATTTCTCAATATTCTTTGACTCAGTAAGAGTTTTTTAGGGGTTAAAGTAACTACAGATAAATTGAGTATATACTCTGAGAGAAATTAAGTCCCTCATTAATAAATTATTATGAGGCCATTGAAGTCTAATTGCCTCTTTTTTCTCTCTTCTTTTTCATTGGGTTTTTGGTTTTTCTGTTAGTTAAGGGTTCATTTGACTGTCATAAATGAGAATCCCAGTTCAGTTGATAGGGAAATTATTATCTCAGATAACAGGTGGTCCAGAGGTAGAGCGGCTCCAGTTGTGAGGATATGAGGGCTCTTGTTCTATTTTCCTGCTATAATCTTAGCTTTCCCTCTTTTCTGCATTGTCTTTATTCTCAAGCTGGTTTCTCATTACATTAAGACAGCTGTCATAACATCCAAGGAAATATGCTTCCTTGAAAATGTCCAAAAGAAAATAATTCTGCCCCAGTGTATCAGAGATGTCAGTTATTGCCCAATCAGAGATGTCAGTTATTGCCCAATGTCTATTATTCCTTGTAATATACTATTAGAAGATTCAGACTTTTAAAAGTCTGAGGTGGCAGTTTTCAGCTTGCAGGTGTGAGGGAATGGAAGCTATGTGCTCAACTTCAGGCTGTATCCTGAAAGAGAAGGAAAATATCTGTCTGTTTTCCCTTCCCATTGCATGGAATGAAATTTAGTTGGTGTGCCTAGATGAAGTCTGATGAGGAAAAAGGGCAGAGTGAAATGGTAGAAGAAACTGGGACATTTGACAGTTTCATAGAGAAAACTACCTTACCATTTGAATCATAAATGAGAGAATAATAGACTATCATTTTTATTGTAAGTGGTTGGTTTATACCCACTTTCAAGACTCTCTGACAAAGATTTCAATTCTTAGTCTTGTCAACATATGCATAGCCTTCATCTAAAATTTGATCTATCAATAAGCCATTGCAACTCTTGGTGAGTTGTCAATGCTAATCAGTATGTGTCATTCCTTGGAAAAGCCAGCAATGAAAATCATTCATTCAATGACAAAGCTTAATCACTCTGAAGCTATGGTTACTAAAGTAGTCATTGAAAAAGACCATAATATAACAATAAAAAACAAATAAAAATTGATGAGGCCAAGTGAAAGGTAAACACAGTCTTTTGAAACGAACTAAAAAAAAAAATCATGCATTTACTGGCTGCAAAAACAAGGCAATTATAAGACTTTTGACTTTTTAATTATACTGTTATCACATATTTTAACTTAAATGCTTTGAAGAGATTTGGATGAAATTGTTTTAATTGAGGCCAACTCAATTTTTGGTTATTATTTATAATTAGGTGGAATTTTCCCTTAATGTAATTTTGTTAAAGGCTTCAAAACATCTAAAAGTTAACAGCATATGCAATGAACAGTTATTTCTACAAATCTATTTTCTCATGCAGGGAACTTAGCAATAAAAAATACAGGGGAGGAAGGGAGCTAATATTCACTGGGCCATTCCTCTGTGCTGGGTGCCTTGCACACAGAATTTTATTTAACATCTAAGAGACCTGGGGAGATAAACACAATACATTTTATAGATAACTCAGTATATTCTGGAATCAGAATTTTGAATCAGAGTTGCTTGAATCCAAATGGAACCTCTCTCTGTTACTGTAAGGTGGAAATTTTCCTCCTTTATTTTTTAAAATTTATTTTTCTAATTCATTCAAAATAGTCTGACAATTAGGAAGGAATTGTTGAATCATGAACAAATGCTTAGTGACAGAGCAAGCCAAGGCTGATGCCATTCCATGGTCTATCTCCTTTGGGTTCCCTCAGATCCCATGTTTCCCCCTACTTTATCCCTGTGTTAGTTGGGTTTCTCATGGAAGTTGAAGGTTCCCCACTGGGTTGATAAGCCCATACTCCCTCCCTCCAGCTGCTTTGATATCCCTCCTATTCCCACTCCCTCTCTGCCCCCCTCCCTTCATTCCCTAGTGTCATAGGCAAGGTTCCCCCTGTTCCTGTAAATATTCACCCATGTTGATGTTATTGTTAGCTTAGCTAACTTTCAGTCTGTTTCCAATTGTATTCTAGCTTCCACATATAAGAGTCTCTGAGTGTGGGATATTTCACTCAGCATAATTTTTCCATCTCCATCCATTTGGCTGCAAATGTCATGATATTGTTTTCTCCAATAGTGGAGTAGAATTGCATTGCATATATGTACCAGTTTTTGAATCCACTCATCCAGTGAGGGGCATCTGGGTTGGTTCCATAGTCTAGCTACAGTAAATTGAGCTGCTAAAACATTGATGAAGCTGTATCTCTGTAATATGCTGATTTTAGTTCTTTAAGGAAAATACCCAAGAGTGGGCTAACTGGGTCATAAGGTGGTTCTAGTCCTATTTATTTGAGGAGACTCCACACTGCTTTCCAGAGTGACTGTACCAGTTTGCAGTCCCACCAACAATGTGACAGTGTTCCTCTTTTCCCACAGCCCATCCAGCCTCTGTCATTATTTGTATTCTTCATTTATGCCACTCGGTCAGGAATAAAGTGGAATCTCAAACAACTTCACTGACCAGGCAGGAATGGATTTGAGTGACTCTAAAGGCAGTTGGGAGGGGATGGAAGCCATGTGAGGAGGGACAAGAGAATTTAAATTTTGCAAAAAAGCATTTGAATAAAACAAAGAAAAATAAAATATAAAATAAAATAAAATAAAATAAATCCTTTTGTTAGCAAAACAAACTCATGTCTTAGTCCTATGAGGCATGCATGTCAAGAGTTTGAAACTTCAAAATGCTGTTAAATTCTCATGCTATTCTAACTTAAAGATTCAACAAATGATTTGAGAGACAATTAAAATGTAGTTTTATAGTTGCCTTCTCTGAAATTTTTTATTGTGGAAAATGCTTTTCTTCTCCCACTGGATGAAAACGTAGGCAAGTTCAGTGGACTTTTTTTTTTTTTAATAACAGACACACCCAGTGGCAATTTAAGTCATAAACAATTTCAGTTCAGAAATTAGTCTTCCAATCTTCACTAATCAAAATCTACAAACTGTTTTTCTTATCCTTTCCCTCAGCTAGCCTTTTATGTTGGGAATGAAGTCATGATCATTTTTTTTTAATTTTTTTTCTGTGTCCTTTTCACTTTTCCCTTTGCCTTACAGTTTTTTGTTATGCTTGGCAGGGAAAAAGGTGAAAAGAGAGGAGAGATGAGATATCATAGAGATCCTGTCTGTAATGTGCTGATGCGAGCTGGCTCAGGATGAGCCAGTGGCCTTGGGAGGAAGAAGGGGCTGCAAGTCAACTTCAGTGGATGTTTGGGACACCATCTGTGCCCTAGGAATTCTGAACTCATAACTCCAGCTTTTTGCTGTTGAGCATTTCACTGCCTATAGGATTGGACTGGAGCTGACTTTCACTGGCTCCTACTTTCATACAAGCAGCTACATGGAAACACTTCCGTATCTTCTCTTCTGATAATTTCTGGGAGTACAGGCCAATCCCAATGTCTCCACTAAAGTAGTTATACTCTGCCCCTCAGGTAGGAGTCAATTCCTAGTCTCCTCTTACTCATCACATATTCCAGGCTCTCCCAGTGTCCGCTTGAAGTTCCCCTATTCCAACTACCAATCTTAGGGTGAAGGATAGTGAGGATCAGGTAGTTGGGGCTGAGTTTTTAACCTGACTGAATGGTCCCTGCAAATTCTGCATTTTGATCAGATATTAATTGCATCTTGGCTCTTCAGGTAAAACATCAATTTTAAGGTAATGTAACACTTAACTGTTATTCTAGATAAGGCTGAAGCAGCTCTGGAATGGGCAAGAAGCACAGTATATTTGGGGCAGGATTTGTCATTTTGTTAGAACCTTTGAACACAAGATCAGGAAGAAATTCAACAAAGGACCTTGGAATGGACTTTTTGAGATCTGTAAACTTCCTAGAATGATTTTCAAGATTCTAGCCTGTGTATACAAATGTATATTTTTGGTGTAAAAATGATAGGGATCTTTGGGAAAAAACATTGCCGAGTTTGTCCATATAAAAGTGCCTTTTTCTGGACTCAGTGATTATGGTGTTTGCCTGGCATGCATGAGGATGCGGGTTTGAGCCCCAGCACCACGTACACAATGAAGTGTCAGAGTAATGAAAACCACATGAAAATTAAATGAAATGGATTCTCTTCTTTGTCTCTTACTGTCCCTCTCTCTTTATTAAAAAAGTGTCTTTTTCTGAGAATGCAGCCATACACAAGTACAAGAGGAATTATCCTGTTTACTCAAGTTATGCTTCATGTGGTAAAGTCGAGGAAACTGTGTCAATAACTCTCAACGTCACTCCACTTTTTCCTCAAGACTTAGAACTTTTTATTTCATGATTTTCAAAGTTAAACTAGCTTTTGAATCATTTATATCAGTTTCTTTTTTGGTATGTTTAAAAAATTTGCTTCTGTAGTTCCACAGAAAATAGGCCAGCAGCAGGGGTGGGGATTTAAATAATATTTTTGACCAAAAAAAATGCCATTTTTTTATGTGTATAATTCTGGTTAAATCTATTCCTTTGGTCATTTTATTCCCAAAGTGATATTAAGAAATTTACAACTACAGAATCTTTTAATGCAGTTCATACCAGAAACTATTAAGCAGCAAAAATAGATTTAGGAAAAAACACCCACATAGAGTAATGGAGCAGTTAAGATGTTCTAATTAAAGTTCTAATTGTAAATTGAGTACATGAAGATGACTTTAATTTTTCTCATCTGGGCATTTTGGTCTATATTTTATTTCTTTGTACCTGATACTTAAATTTCCATGTTTTATTGAATCTATATTGAACCCTTAATAAATTAGCAAGGAGTTTTAAAAATGAAGCTTTTGATAAATACCAGTAATGAAGACAATCATGAAGATATTACTTTTGTGTAGAGTTTTCTCTGCTGTCACTTCAAAATGGTTTTCAAAATTCTTCTCAAACATAACTTCTTCTTTGAGACAGATAATAATGAGTTTCAATAAAACTTAGGACTCCTTCAGGCTACCCACACTCAGCCTCCTTCCAAAGATTTCTACTATTTATTTCAAACACTTTTGGTACCCTCCCCATCTCACTCTCTTTACTCTCAGGAGATAATTTTGCTGCACTGAGCCTTAAAAAAATAGAGACCTCCAGGTAGCAGCTTCATCATCTTCCTGCTGGTCTACAGTTAAAACATGCAACCTGCGTCCATCCTTCTTCTTGTTTTAGAAGAAGAGGAGGCTTCTCTTCTTTTCAGCTAAGCACCTGCTTATGCTTGGCATCCTGTTTCCTCCTGCTGTCCTGCTGACTTTACACATCAATTTTTCGGTTTCATATCTTTGCTCAGTCTTTTCCAATGTTTTTGCTGACACCTACAAACATGTTCTTGTGTTCTTTATGTCAGAAAGAACTAATTGGTCACCCTAATGTCTCCCTTCCTGTTTCTACCCCATTCTTGTCATTCGTTCTCTTCAGTCCTTCAATCCATGTTTACCCCTCTGTCCTGTCTATGCTATTGACCTATTGGTGCTTGACAGGTCATTTTAAAGGAAGGCAGAAACAAATAAAAAAAATAACCTATGGCTTTTGCATGTTTCCAAGCCTTTCCCATATACATGCACATTACTTATAACTTTATATTCAAAGAATAATGGAATTCTGGGTCCTGCTTCTTTTCACTAAATGTAATGGTTGGTACACAGGGGCTACTAAATGAATATTAAGTGGACAAGTACACATTTAGCAAAAAC
>PVKS010011797.1:0-55564 GCA_004027875.1 Aplodontia rufa | reverse complement strand
CCAACCTCACAGAGGACCAGTCACAGGGACACACCTCACAGAGAACCAATCTCACAGAGGACCAACCTCACAGAGGACCAGTCACAGGGACACCCCTCACAGAGAACCAACCTCACAGAGAACCAACCTTACAGAGAACCAACCTCACAGAGGACCAACCTCACAGAGGACCAGTCACAGGGACACACCTCACAGAGAATCAATCTCACAGAAGATCAACCTCACAGAGGACCAGTCACAGGGACACACCTCACAGGGACATACTCCACAGGAATTCACCTAACTGGGACCCACCTCCCAGAGGACCCAACTCACAGGGACTAACCTCAAAGTGATCCACCACTGAGGGATCCACTTCACAGAAGACCCACCTCACAAAGGTCCCAACAGAGGACCCACCTCACAGGGACCCACTTCACAGGGATTCACCTTACAGAGGACCCAACTCACAGGGACTAACCTCACAGAGGACAAACTTCACACAGTTCCAACTTCACACAGTTCCCACCTCACAGGGACCCTCCTCTCAGGGACCCACGTTACAGAGGGCACACCTCACAGAGGACCCACATCACAGAGACCCACTTTATAGGGACCTACCTTACAGAGCCCCCACCTTCCGTGGACCCTCGTCACAGGGACCCACGTAACAGAAGACACACCTCACTGGGTCACACCACACGGAGGACCCACCTCACACAGGGCCCACCTCACAGAGACTAACCTCACAGGGATCTGCCTCACAGGGACTAACTTGACAGAGGACATACCTCGTAGGATGTAATGTCACAAAAACCTCCTCACAGGGTCCAACCTCACAGATTACACACCTCACAGACAACCCACTTCATAGAGGTTCAACCTCACAGGGATCCATCTCACAGAGGACACGTGTCACAGTAACCCATCTTATAGGGACCAACCTCCCAGAGGACAAATCTCACAGGGGTCCACCTTACAGAGGGCCAACCTGACAGGAACGCAACTGACAGGGACCCACCTCCCAAGAGGACCCACCTCACAGGGACCTACCTCCCAGAGGACCCACCTCACAGGGTGTAGATGTCAAAAGAACCTCCTCACAGGGACGCAGCTACCAGAGACCTTCCTCAGTGACACACCTGGAAGGGGCCCCATGTCACAGGGGCCTTCCTCACAGTACACCTTGCTCTCAGGAGCCCTGCCTCACATGTGTGGAGACTGCAACCCGTTGCTCCCCCGGGCAGTGTGTTCACCCCTGCCCGGGACCCTGCTTGGCGTGTACTTCAGGACAGGATCTGTGAGTGTCCCTCAGGCCTGGTGCCAGCTTAGAGGGCAGGTCTGCCACCACGACCATATATTGTGGCTGCTATTTTAGCGGTGCTGTCAGTTTTGGTGGCTCATATTGGCCAGGTTTCTGGGTGCTTGGTGCTGCGTGGGTGGGCACCTGGCACAGTGATCAGACCACGGGTAATCAGACTCCTGCCCCCAAGTGACTGTCGCTTCTTTCACACAACACCCTCCTCTCAGGGGTCTGGAGTTTGCAGGGTGTGGCTGGTCATGGTGGCTCTGTGTGGTCACACACTGGAGCACACTCCCCATGTGACTGAGCCAACGCCCCTGTGCCCCAGCCTCCACTTCACTCCCAACTTCTGTGACAGCAACCTGCTATCAATTAATAAGGCGACTTGCTCTGGTGTACCCTAGTGTCCCTGCAGCCACCAGCTCCTCACTGCTCCCAGTGCCCTCTTGGCTGGGGCCCTCAGAACCTTGGTGCCAAGTCACACAGACACGGTCCCCCTTAACTGTCAGCCAGGAAAGCAGTCCCTGGTCTCCCTCTGCACTTGCAGCCTCAAGTTCCTGCCTCTCACCACCCTGTCTTACTACTCTTCATCCAACACCCTCTTTTTTTCATTTTTTGTGGGGGACAGGAGAGGTGAATGGAGAGCAAATGGGCCTTGCTTGGCAGGGATCGATTTTGCTCTCCCACCTAGCTCTGCAGGGTGAGGCCATCACCCAGGTTCCCCAAGGTGGAAGAAGGCTGGCAAATCCCAAGGCCTTGCAGAGGACAGTCAAACAGCGCTATCGACCAAGAAGAAAGTAACTGGCGTTGCATCTGTGACTTGTGTCCCCACTAGGCAGAAGGCCACTCCAGGGAGTCGTCCCCTGTGCTGCACCGGGCAGCTTGGACCCGGAAGATTTGGGTCGGCGCTGTTCGTCCCCCTGGGAGAGGACAGCACACACCTTCTCAGAGCTCCCAGGCACCGAGCAGTCGCCGGGGAACCAGAACCACCTCTGCTTGGCTTCTGGGGCCGAGTTTGAACCCACCCCTCCTCCTCAGGGCCTGCTCAGGGCCTGCTCAGGGCCTGCTCTGCTTTCTCCGCTGAACTGTAAGGACAGCTGCCAGCTCTCACCAGCTTCGGAGGCCAGGTGAAGAGGCAGAGCCACAGTCAGCTGGTCCAAGCCGGGGTCCCCCAGCAGCCAACCTTGAAGTCAGGGCTGTGGACAAGCATGTAAGCTAGAAGGCCATCCCAGGTGGCATCTGGGCTACCCAAGCAGCTGGAGTCAGCCCCAGGCGAGAGAGGGAAGAAGGCAGGACGCTCTGAGTGGCCCCCAATGGCAGGGGCTTAGCCACCAATGCCCCCAGGCCTGCTGGGGAAGAACTTCCTGGAGGACTGACTCCTTACACTCCCAGGTGCTGTGCAGGAGCCCTGGAGAGCTCTGGGCAGGGGATTGCAGCTAGTGCCACAGTAGGTAGGCTGGCCGGGTGCCCTCAGGGCGGAGGGTGAGGGCTGCGAGGGCACTCCACGGCCTGTCGTGGGTACGCAGCTACCAACTGTGGCAGGAGGCTGTCCTGGGGACACCTGCACAACACAGCAGGGTAGACATAAGGTCAGGGCCTGGCTGCCTGCAGCAGAGGCCTGAAAACATTTCAACAAGGCTGCCAGGTAACGTACAAGATGCCCGATTATATTTGAATCTCAGATAAGCAATGGATAGTTGTAAAAGTAAGAAAACCCCAGCTATGGCATGGGAGATGCCTGGTTGACGCTGGGGCTCATGTAGCTCCACCCCTGCCCTTCAACACAGGGGTAATAGAGGGGCCCAGGGGGAGCAGGAATGCTCTCAGCACACACTCCAGGGACCGAGACTGAGCCCGGGGCTTTTCTGAGAAGCAACCTAGGGAAGCTTGTTTCCTAGCGAGGAGGGGGCTTCAGGCAGCAGCAGCGGGGACCTCCAGCCCCTCCGTCACCTGCCTTTGCCCACTCCCCAGGGAGGGGGGACTAGCCGGCCAGTGTGTCCAGCTTGAAGGTCAAAGGGACACACCAAGGCCCAGACTCCAGCGTAACCTCATGCAGCTCAGGTGGGCCCTGAGCAAGGTACTTCCTCCATGAGGCTCAGTTTCCTGATCTGTAAAATGGGGACCTGGCTGGCAGCAGGGTGCTCAGGGACCAAGACACATGTATTTTATGCAGCACCCTACAGTCTGCAGGTGCTGTGGCGGCAGTTACTCAAGGCGTTACTGACCACTGCTCTCCCAGGATGGGGCCTGGGGACACGGTGACTGGAGCACCTTCACCAGCCCCTGACGTCACCAGGCCTGTGTGAATTGTCTCATGGAACCCAGGCCGTGCCTCGGCCCAAGTGACTCCATTCACGGTGCACCTTGGAGCTGGGGTTTGGATTTGGGCTCCTGGTCTGATCAGCAAGACCCCAGCCCAAGGCAGAACATGCTGCCCCTGTGAGCTGGCATCCACAGGACCCCAGCCTCTCCTCTGTCCTGGACGAAGTCTCGGGGTGGGATGGGGTTGGGGGATGGTCCTCTGGGACACACCAAGAGGGCTGCCAAGATGCGCGCACCTTACATGCCTCTCCCTGAAGTGGGACTCCCAGTCGATCCAGTGGGTCACCTGATGACCTCCAGGTCATTTGGGGTGAAGAGGTTCTGAACGGG
Organism: Aplodontia rufa; assembly: GCA_004027875.1. Taxonomy (NCBI): domain Eukaryota; kingdom Metazoa; phylum Chordata; class Mammalia; order Rodentia; family Aplodontiidae; genus Aplodontia; species Aplodontia rufa. Next base: position 51,630 of record PVKS010011797.1, on the reverse strand, counting down.
ACCAGAGTGACCTTGGACGTGTGCTGCCCTGCGACCTGCAGGAAGGGCTGCCCTTCTGGGCTGGTCCGAGTGCCTCCTGTGCGCGGAGCGGGGACCGTGGTCTGGCTCAGCCTTCCTGTGCAAGAAGGCAGGTGTGGCCCAGCACCCAGACACGGCTAAGAGCGGACCCTTGGCTGCCCTGGACAGCTTGTCTTTTTTCCACTTCATGTCCCCAGCTGCTGGGCCCAGCCTACTAAGTTGACTTCCTCACGGGCCATGGGCTATAGTTTTAAAATCTCAGGAAGTCCCCCCACCCCAAGTTCTGTCCCCCGCATTTATGACTGGACAGGTCAGAGCCTAAGCCTGAATTCTTTCCTCTCTTTCCTCTGAAGGGCAAGGAGCCTGGACCTGGCATTTATCTCTGCCTCTCTGCAGGTCTGGGCCTGGGTAAGAGGCTGGTGGCCTGAGAGTCAAGGGAGCGGATGACCACACCGAGTGGCCCCTGAGTAGCAGGTGGCCTCGGGTGAATTACCTGACCTCTGGGGTGCTCTCTTCCCCCTCCCTCAACTGGGGATGACTGCACTGGATTAATGTCAGGTCCCAGGGCTCTCAGCCCAGGACTGCACATGACAGGCACACGGCAGGTATTGGCCCCTGTGGTGACCACGGTTGGCCTCCAGGCTGTGAGACCTCAGAAGTCACACAGGGCCCACTCTCCGATGCGCCGTGCTCTGGGTCTTGTGCCAGGCTGTCACAAGCTTCAAATTCTTAATTTTACCTTTGAGTTTGTGTTTCATAAGTGACGATGGGACAGCAGAACAGGAACACATGCCTGGGGTGGTCTGGAACACTGTGGAACCCGGGGACTCTGGCTGGGCCAGGAGCAAGGCCCAGGGCTGACGGTGAGGCAGTGGGAGGCCCTGGGAGAGAGGACCTCGTCCTGGGGTGGTTCTCACACCATGGGGCGAGGACGCTGAGCCTCTCGTCCCCAGAGCCTGTCCCAAGACACCTGCGTAAAAATGAACCCTCCAGCCAGAGAGCCAGGACAGGATCCGAGGGGCAGGGATGTAAGCCTTTTCAGTGAGTCACCGCAGGATGGACTGTGCACAGACAGGACAAGCACGTAGGAAGTTACCGGGACGCATCAGCCGGTCGAGAACCTCAGTGAGTCACCGCAGGATGGACTGTGCACAGACAGGACAAGCACGTAGGAAGTTACCGGGACGCATCAGCCGGTCGAGAACCTCAGTGAGTCACCGCAGGATGGACTGTGCACAGACAGGACAAGCACGTAGGAAGTTACCGGGACGCATCAGCCGGTCGAGAACCTCTGGATTCAAAAATGACAGCAACGCTGAAAAGCAGATTTCCAAAGGCTTAGAAATAACGGTGGATGGCTGTGAAAGAACCCTGCGTTCACACTGAGCTTCCATGAAAGGAGCGTTAAAGAGGAAGGCTTTTCAAACTGAGTCTCCCTCGGAATTCAACTCAGTGAGCGAACGCAAACAGGAGGTGGAATTGTATACAAATTGTGAAACTGCTGTGGGTTCTGTGTGACCTCCACGGGCGACAGGAAATGCAGCCGGTAAACATTAAAATGCTGCTGTGTACCTTTCAAAGTAAACGCGGACTCACAGCAAACTGATTTGTATAAAAGCTAAATTCTTTTACAATCATTGTCCTGTGTGACTCATCAGTTCTCAAGGCCCTACAATCTGTATTTCAAAATTATTCAACAGACATTTACCAATGTCATCGCAGCCTACAAGATGCCCTTCACAGCTCCAACGACAGCTGCAGCCACAGAGAGATCCCTCCCTAAATGAGAAGAAGAAATGACCTCAAAGGATGCTCGATCTTGTGTTGGCAAAGAGCAATCAACGTCACTTTCGATTGTATCAGTTTTACATGAAGTTGTCGAACGCATACATTTTGATGCCCTGATAAATGAATTTGCAGAAAAGTGAGCCAGAAAAAATGGCATAATCAAACTATAACGGTGATAAAGTATTATTTGTTATATTATATGTTACATATATATTATTATTTGCTATATAAATTAGGATTCTTTTTTTTTAAAGAGAGAAGGACAGAGAGAGAGAGAATCAATTTTTATTGAGTTTTTCACATGGCTTTCGTTGCTCTGACACTTAGTTGTGTATGTGGGTGCTGGGGTTCAAACCCATGTACCTGCGCATGCTGGGCAAGCGCCGTAACTGCCGAGCCACCACTCCAGCCCCTAAATTACGATTCTCAATATACACTTTTATACTTTGTCAGTTTGTCACTCTTGCATCACCATTATCCCGTTACATGGCACAGTAGTGAATTTTTAAAAGGAAAAGTCTTCGTTTAATTGCATTATCTGCATTTCCCCCTGCATTTTGATCAAGGGACCCACATTCTTCTTTTGCACTGGGGCCCTCAAATTTCATAGCCAGGAGAAAACCACGCGAGTGGAAAACAGACCATGTGCTGCTGTAGTTTTCCCTAGCAGAGCTTCTTCCCTCCAGAATGCGCAAGGCGCGTCCCTGGGGGAGTCCCAGCCGCACGCTCCCTTCGACATCAGGTGGGGGTGCCTCGTGCCTGCTCCCCACTCAGAGGGAGTTGAGGGGACCCCCGCTCCTCCACTTGAAGCACCCCCAGTGGCCGCGTCGCCTGGACACTGTTACGAACTTCCTGTGTGAGCCTGAGCAGGGCAGCCCTGGACCAGCTGCTCGGGCCAGCTCACCCCAGTCCTTTGGCCCGGAATTTAGTCCTAACTGTGCTATTCAAAGTTTGACCACCAGAGGGCACCAGAGCCAGTCATTGGTTACTCCATTTGCCAATCAGGAGCTTGGAGAAAATGCCAGAAAGGAGCTGTTTCCTCCACTGCTCCTACCCCATCCAACCTCCTCAAAGGCAAGTTCTGTTGGAAATCTGCATCTGCAAAGGACCTGCTGGTCCAAGGTCCCAGAGCTGCTTTCCCCTGTGAGAACCCAGCCAGCATGCTGGGAAGGGGGGCCTAGGACTAGGGCTCTAGATGCTTGTGCTTCTCCATCACAGCTCAGTGACCTTGGGCTCCTCACTTCTCCTCTCTCAATCCAAGCATCTCCATCCATAAAGTGCAGACAGTAGGGCTAGGAGACTCTTGAGAGCCCTTTTGGTCCCTAAAGCTAAGCCTGGATGGAGCTTCCTGATGCCCCTTGCCCTGGGCCTGAGTCTGCCAAAGGATCGTGACCAACCTCTGAGCTGCCACCTCCACAGTAAGACCTGCTCCTTGTCCTGTGCTCCAAGGCCTTGGGAGACCTGGAGTCCCTGGAATTGGGGTCTCAGCAGGCCTGGATTCTCAGGTGCCCAGCATTCCAGACGCCATGGGTGTGAGCACGGGTAGAGAGGTGTGGAAGATGAAGGGTACTCATCCACCCATTTCACAGAGGGAAACTGATCCAGCGCAGGATGTGGCTGTGTCACGGGTCCTTGGCAAGAGTCAGTGGTGGAGCTGGGACCTGAACCAGAGCTCTGAGAGCCAGGGGCAGCAGCCTGCATGCTGAGGGCTCCCTCTGAAGGCCTGGGGCCCTAGCTGGGTGGGTTGTCCTGGCCTGGGGTTCTGGGGTGGTTCAGCCCTCGCTGATGTCCTTCCAGGACCTGCTGCACAGAGCAGGGCTCCGAGTCCCAGGCAGCAGAGCAGGGTGACAGCTGAGAGAACTGTCCATGTTCCCGATGCTCTTGGGGGCTCCGCCAGAGCAAGAGCAGGGGGCCTCTGGCCATAGCCGGGTCCTCATCCCATCCCCCAATGCATTAACTGGAGACCAGTAGCCTGGCAGACACAGCGGGTCAGCTCTGCCACCTCAGAGCACGGTGCTTACCAGGCCGCACCTCTGCTCCAGCTGCCTAAAGGCTCCCTACTGCCTGCACACTAAAGCAGGTGGCACCCACATGTCAGTGTCCCCTCATGGAAGACACTCACTGGCCATCAGATGTGGGACCCAGCTGCTCAGTGACTGTCCACGCACCCAGCATCCCTATGCCCACCTCCTCCTAGGGGCCCTCCCTATGCCGGCGCTGCCGCAGCCACTGGGGGCTTCGCTTCGGTGAGCAGACAAACCCCTCCCTGTTCAGGCTTCTGTTCTTGAGGGACAGGTGAACAACAGCCCACCGCAGACCCGTGGCATCCAGCAGGGAAGGCGGCAGGGAGCTGCGTTGTCCCCTGTGGTGGCCAGGGAGGCCCTGTGAGCAGGTGGCCCACACCCGGAGCATGGAGTATGGGGCAGCCGTGCAGGTGTTGGGAGCAGCATCAGGCAGAGGGAACAGCAAGTGCTAAGGCTCTGGGACAGGAGGTCCAAGCGTGTTTGAGGAAGGCGACAAACAAAAATTGGGGCCCAGGGTGGTGTGGCCATGCCACGCGGGAGCTCGGGGCCACTGGAAGGACTTTGGCTCTCACGTGGAGGGGCTTTGTCCAGGGTGGGGTGGCACCTAATATGACTGGCTGTCCAGAAAGCCTCCAGGGCAATGGCAGAAGTGGGGGCCACTAAAGGCCACCTCCAGGCCTCTCCGGGAGCTGTCCCGGCCACCTGCAGCTCCTTCCTGCAACCTGGGGCCAAAGGCCAACCCAGCTCTGCTCTCTACACCCTCTTTCCCCTCGAAACGCCCACTTCCTTCAAAGCCCTTTCTTCGCAGACCCTCACGAAGTCTGGCTTGCAGTTTTCTTCTGCTTCGGTACTGGATGCTGAGTCCTTGGAGAGCAGGCGCCTGGCTGACCACCACCGTGAAGTCCAGCATGTGGTCGCACGCCCCAGCCAGTGCCCACCAGTGCAAAGGCCCTGAGGCATCTGGCAGGGCCCCCAGGGCCGGCTCCCTCAGAGGTGGGAGGGGCAGGACCAGCCAGATGCTCCTGACTGTAGATCCACACAGCCCGTGTCAGCTGCTGGGCTAGGACTTAATGTCCCCAAGTCCTGGCTCCTCTTCTGCCACCCTTGGTGTCCACAGGTCCTTGGGGACGGAGGTCACCACTGCCCCCTGCCCCACCATGGGCTGAAGGAGCACAACCTCTAGAGGACTGGTAGGCAGAGGGAGTGAGCGGACTGATGTGTGCCCAGATGGCATGTGTTCTGGACCACCTGTGAGGGCCAGCACCAGCTCTCAGGAGAACCCTGTCTCGGAGCCTCTCCTGTCTCATACCCACCGTCCTCAGGGCTCTGCCAGGCAGATTCCAGGGGGCAGGGCCAGGGGTGCCTGAGACTCTGTGTGCCTGCCTCGTCCCAGAGATGCGGACGTCACTGGTCCTGCAGGTGGCACTTGGCTAGTGGGACTGGATCCCACCCCAGTCCTACCGCACTAGGGCCTGCATCATTACATGATGCCAGGTGCTGGCTTCACAGGGATGGGGGGCTTGGACTGGGGAACCCAGCACACTGTAGAGAGAGGCCAGCAGATGGGTGTCTTTCAGGTCACCTGTCACCACCTGTTAGTACCTCTTGTGGTTTATTCTAGGTATCTAGTTTTTCAAATAAAATCCTAGTCTGCTCAGCAAAATCCCCACGTGAGCCTGTGCAGCCTTACCAGAGGGGCACGATGACAGAATTGGCCAGGTAAGGGAAAGGCGTTAGGTTGGGCTGGGAAGGGAGTTACCTTGTTAAGCCTGCTTCAGTGCAACTCACTTCTCATGGGTTAGTTACCTGACACAGCCCCTCCTCAACCTCTGGAGGCAGGTGTCGCTCCTGTATTGCAGACGGGGAAACTGAGGCTGGAGGAGTTTGCGCAGGGGCAGGTGGGCAGCAGAGGCAGGGCCGGGATTGAGCTCAGGTTTATCTGAGTCAGCTGGGGCAAGCTACCTGCTCCAGCAGACGATCCCCGGATTTTGGTAGCATGGCCAGCAGAAGTTTTTTGTCCTCTGACCCTGAGCCTCCTGGAGGGCAGCCTGACTCCACACCATGACTCAGGGACCCCAGCTCCATCCAGCTTGTAGCTCTGGGCCCTGGAGGCCTCCCTTGGCTGGTAGTGGGAGGATGTTTGTGTAGAGATGGTGCACACCCCACTAAGCCCACACTCAGCACGCAGGACATGGGCCACTTCCCATCCACCCAAGAGAACAGGTCACACAGCCACAGAGTGAGCGTGGGGACAAGCCACTGCCTGGGCACACGCTGTTGGAGCACAGCCCTCCACTTCTGCTACCGTGTGACCCAAAGCCCCTGCACAGAGGCCCGGACTGAAAACAGCGTGGGCACGGCCTCTGGCACTGCCTGAACCGTGGTCTCATGTGACATCAGTAAGTCAGCAGCCACAAGGCAGGAAGGCCCTGTGATTCAGCCTGTCCACGTGGGTCCTGCAGTCCCCCTGGTGAGGCAGCTCCCCGTGTTTCTGGATCCCACTGACCTCTTCCCCAGGTTGACCTGGCGCTCACAGGAAGCATGGTGGTTAGAGACATGAGGAGCCGTTGGGTGTGACCCTCAGCCCTCTGCTTATTCCGCATTTTGAGAGGAGCCCCTCCTCCTGAATCGGCCCCTCTGTGGATTCTCTGGAGCCGCGCACAACACATGTGACCTTTCATTAATTCATTCACGGGTGCACTGGGCTGAACAGCCTCCCCCAAAATTTGCCCCCCTTGGAACTTCAGAATGTGACTGATTTGGAAGCTGGGTCTTTGGAGACATAACTGAGTTGAGATGAGTCATTGATCCCACGCTAGGGGGAAAGGAGAGGGAAATTTGGACACTGACACAGGAAATAGGAGGCCACGTGAAGAGATGTACCGGGAGCTCTCATGTCACAGTGGGACAGGGACCAGAGTGAAGTTGCCCAAGCCAAGGATGGCCAAGGGCTGCGGGGAGCTGCAGGAGGAGGCCTGGAGCACATCCTCTTGCTGAGTCCTAAGAAGGAGCCAGCTGTGCCCAGCCTGGACTTCAGATGTCAGCCTGTGCGGGGACAGCTTTGGTGGTGCCCAGCTACTCGTGTAGTGCTTGGGTGTGGCAGTTCCAGGACACCAACATAGCTAGGGGACCAAAGCAGACACACTCTCAAGTAAGGGGACCCCATTAACTGCCGGACACAAGCACAGGCACCAGGGACGCTCCAAGGAGCCTGTGGTGAGGACAGCGGTGGGAGGGTGCATCCGGTGGGGAAGGATGAGGAAGGACAGCTGGCAGCATGGGGTGGGCAGAGGGAGGCCCCGATCTGGGAAGAGCTTGGTATTCTCAAGGAAGGGCCAGGAGGCGGCGTGACAGGCCAGCATGGGAAGGGGCCGAGAGGGGCGTGAGCAGAGGCACAGAAGGACAGCGCTTTGGGTGCTGTGGTTTGAACAAGGTGTGTCCCCTCCGAAAGTCATGTTGAAACCTGATCCCTATTATACAGTGAGGGCTGGGAGCAGTTTAAGATTTAGGAGGATTTAAGGGGTGAGTCAGGCTCTCCCCTAATGAGTGGATTAATCTGATCGTACATTAATGGCCTCAGGGGTTAATAGTGATCTCCATAGTGGTCCAGCTACAAAAGCAGTTTGACCAGGTGGCTCATGCACTCCCTCTCTCTGGCCATGTGATACCCTGCTCCCTCAGGACTCTGCCAGCAAGTCCGTCTGCAGGTGTGACCTTTGACCGTGGGCCAGAACCGTGACCTTGTTTCCTTCCCCCTTCCGCAGTCTGTGGTACTGTGCTATCGGCCACAGGAAAGAGACAGAGTGAGAGCAGGTCTTGGGAGGGCCTAGGCAGGGGAGTGGCACATGCTTGGATTTGTGTCACTTTGCGTACAACCAAATGGAGGAGTTGAAAACATTCACTCATTCATTCACTCATTCCTTCAATCCTTTATTCATTCATTCACTCATTCCTTCAATCCTTTATTCATTCATTGACTCGTTCCTTCATTCCTTCATTGACTCGTTCCTTCATTCCTTCATTCATTCACTCGTTCCTTCAATCCTTTATTCATTCATTCACTCATTCCTTCAATCCTTTATTCATTCATTCACTCATTCCTTCAATCCTTTATTCATTCATTCATTGACTCATTCCTACATTCCTTTATTCAGTCATTCATTCACTCATTCCTTCACTCCTTTATTCACTCATTCCTTCACTCCTTTATTCACTCATTCTTTCACTCATTCCTTCAATCCTTTATTCATTCATTCATTGATTCATTCCTTCATTCCTTTATTCATTCATTCACTCATTCCTTCAATTCTTCATTCATTCATTGACTCATTCCTTCAATCCTTTATTCATTCATTCACTTATTCCTTCACTCCTTTATTCAGTCATTAATTCATTCATTGACTCAGTCATTCATTCTTTTTTCATGCATTCATTCCTTTATATTCATTCATCCATTCATTCGTTCATTCAGCTGGTAATAATACAAACATCCCCCAGACCATGGCCAGGCCGGTGAATGGAAGGAAACAGTTGGGAGAGTAGGTGGTGAATCAGGGCTCACCGAGAGTCGCTCTGTAAGAGGACCACGGAGCAGAGGCCTGCAGGAGCCCAGAAGGGCCAGGGAGGGAGTTCCTGGCTGGGGCACAGCGAGGACAGAGGCTGGCTCTGTGATAAATTCCTGATGACGATGCTCTGAAACAGCGCAGTTGTTCCGGGACCTTGCCTGCCTTCGTCTGCACAGCTTTTATAAGTGCTTTATGATTTGCAGAGTCCTGGGGGATTCAGTTCAACGCACCCTCCCGTGGCCCCGAGGTGGGGGAGAAGGCAGAGGCGCAGACAGATCTTATTTCAGCCCCAGAGAGCGCGAATTCCATCCATTCGCACAAGACAACTGCCGTGCAAGTGGCAGAGACAGGTGTAAGTGAAGACACTCGTAGGTGCACTGACATGAAGTGTTCAGTCGCCAGAGGGGCCAGGCAGGCGGAGGTCTAAATCCCTCGTGCTGATGGACAGCTGTCAGTGCGTGCTCTGGGGACAGAGCCCCTGCTGGGAGAGAGAAGACAAAATCTGGTCCCTGGTTCTGTGGCCCTTCTGAGCCTCCACTGCAAAATAAGGATGTCTTTTGATTATCTCAGGAGGTCCAAGAGGACAGGAAGTCTCTGAGCCAGCAAGAGTTGCTCAGGCTGCTGGGTCTGAATCCCACTTCTATCCCCAGGACCCGTGCAACCCTGGACCGGTCACTGCTCTAAGACAGGGAGAACTGTAACGCTGTTTCTCCTTAGACTTAGCTCGAACGGTGCTCTCTCCCAGCAGCCATGGGCCTCCTCTGGACCCCGCAGCCCTCCATGCTCACACCTGCCAGGTACAGGCCATCAAAGCTGCTTCTGAAAGCAGCTGTATGTGCTGAGGCTCATGCTGTGTGTCCCTGGCCTCTCCAGGTGGCCTCTCTGTGCTGACACCCCACACCTTGCTGAGGGATGAAGGCAGCTTCACTCTAGGATGGCAACTTGTGAACCCTGCCTCCAAGGACAAAGGGAGGTGGAATTAAGAATTGTTACCAAAGGGCTGGAGTGGTGGCTCAGCGGTTACGATGCTTCCCAGGACCTATGTTCAAACCCCAGAGCCATGTGCACAATGAAGTGTCAGAGCAACAAAAGCCACATGAAAAGCTAAATAAAATTCTTTCTCTCTCTCTCTCTCTCTCTCTCTCTCTCACTGTCCTTCTCTCACTTAAAAAAAATGCTGCCAAGAATATTTTTCTCTGGGAAAACTTTTAAATCAGTCGATTTTTGCAGCATTTCTGCCCCCCCTACCTGGAACAGCCCCACAGCGAGTTCCAAGACACTTCCTGTACCTGCGTTACTCCTTCCTTTTCCCAGATGCTCTGTCACTTCACAAAGCACGTTGCACCCAGAGTGTGGCAGCTGCCTTTGTGCTGAAGCACAAGAACACAGTGATCTGGCACCATAGGAAGCTTCCTGGCTAATTTCCATTTCTAAGTATTGCCAAACATAACACCTCCCCTGCTCAGCGTCCAAATCCGCTGCGCTTCTCCTGCCCTCCCCACTGCCTCTCATCAGCACGCTTCCCTGCCTCTGGAGGCTGCTGCTGAGCAACCGCAGCGTCCAGAACATCTTGGGGAGGATTTTGAATTGGGCAATTTTCAGCTCCTCCGATTTCCTAAGTTCTCTGATGCCTGCTCTTTTGTTCCATTGTTTCCTGCTGAACTGATCAGCAGGTTCCGTCTCCCACCAGCTCTGGGCTTTGTAAGATGACAGTGGAAACCTGCTCTTCACGTGGGGAGTGAGGGAGGAGATGTGTGAACCACCCCCACCCGTCCCCTCCTTGTGTGCTTAACAGACGCTGTGGCAACACGTGTGTGAGCGCCTCCAGAGGCAGGGAATCAGCCCAGTGTGCGTGCTGTGTGGCACAGCACTGTCGGTGGCATTAGGGAAAGTTAGGGACCAGCACGGCATCCTATGGTGGCCCAGGGCACACCCTCAACCTCTTGAAGCCTTGGTCATCCTGGCGTCACGGCATTCGGAAAGAGGTGGCAATGATCCCTGACGTGGTTGTGGAGGAAACCGCACCCCCCAGTCCTCCTGGGTGCCATGTCCCCCTGGGCATTTCCCCCAGGTCAGCCCTGGGTCTTCCCCACGGCCCATGGGGTGCAGGCTCTGCTGAGGGGGCGCTCAGAGAGGTCCAATGACTTGCCACGGGTCCTGAGTCCTTCCTGCCCGTGCTCGGTCCTCTGGTGACAGGTGGCAGTTCTTAGAAGATGGCTCTGAGCGGGGAGAGAGGACAGAGGCTGCGATGCGTCCAGAGAGCTGGCTGTCACTTCTCACCAGAGGGAAGGGACACATGGCCACCAAGCCATGGAGTGCTTTTTAATTGCTTATTGCTAAAAGAAAGATACGGATCTGAACAGGCTACCATCTGACTCCACCTCAGAGACTCCCTGGAAAAGAAAGAACTATGGGGACAGTCGAGGGCCAGCGGGCGACAGGAATGGGGCGGAGCATGAGCGGGTGGAGCACGGGGCTTTCAGGCTGCGACTCCACTCTGTACGGTACTGCCACACTCAACACGTCATTGGACACCAGCACCAAGAGTGGACCGAGCATGAAGTGTGGATTGGGGTGATAATGACGGGTGAAGCTGGTTCACTGATTATAACATTGCCCCACCTGCGCAGAGGCTAATAGGGGAGGAGGGGAGGGGGCTGTGGGAGCACTTGATTGATATTTCTGCTCAGTGATGCTATGAACCTAGAACTGCTTTAAGAAATAAAGTCTATTAAGAAAAAAAAGCTAGGGCAGAGTAAAGTCAGCACCTCCTCCAGGCAGCCTTCCCTGACTACTGTTCCTCCAGGAACCTGCAGTCAGCCTTGCTTCCCCTGGGTCGGCTCCTCCCCAGGCTAATAGGTGACACTGCTGTGTCCTTATAGATTCTGAACCAATGGAGGCCATGAGCGCCCCTGGAGTGTGTGCCTTAGACCCTTCCTCCCTTGTCATGGAGCACACAGTAGGTCCATCACGCACCCTCCATACCCCTGCTGTGAGGTGGACTCAGCAGGGGATGGTGGACACCCAGTACCAGGCACATCTACGTGCTCGGCTCATGGTGTCGCTGCTGCCACTGTGCCCAATCTTGATGACATGGCCTTGGGACCTGAGCCGACATCACGACATGTGGCCAGGCCCCAAGTTGTGTGCCTTAGCAGCCCTCCCGCCTTGTCCAGGATGGCAGATGAGGGCCAGGGCTGCAGGGCCCTCCCCAGCTTTGCCCAGGGGGTATGCCTGGGCTGCCAGGAGGTCTCTGAATGGTGGTCCTCCCCGTGCAGGGCACTGTTCCTTCTCAAAGTTGTCTCTGTCTCCTGGATGCTCCCTCTTCCCATGTGACACTCCCCAATCATCTGGTGACTCATCCGCAGGCATCAAGTGGCTGTAGCTCTGCCTTCAGAGGGGGAAATCACGACTCAGACAGGTGGGAGAGCTCAGAGCTCCCCCAGACAATGCCACATGAGCCCGGGGAGCATGCGGAGGTGTCAGCAGCCGTGGGCCCAATGTAGCGCTCAGTCCTGGTGACACAGAGCTGTGTGACCAGCACCAACTCCCCCAGCACCACCCAAACTCTTTCCACTTGCTCTGTGATTCCCAGGAGTCTGTGAAGTGGGCACAGTTCAGGTTTATAAGGGAAAGATGGCGGGGAGCATGGGCAGGAAGCGGGGCCTGGGAACCCAGAGGCTTTGCTGCCGAGTAGTTGTGGGATGTGTGGCCCTGGGGAGTCTCCATCCAGGACATGGGGGAGGGATGTGGAGGGCCACATGGGTAGGAAGATCCATCAAGCTGACAGCACACACAGCTTCCTACCTAGGTGTGGGCAAGGCCAGGTGGGGTGGCTTCAGCTGGGGGCCACAGATGGGTGGGCTCAGGCGGGAGCAGGGCCTGAGAGAGCCCAACACTTGCTCACTCCCCAAGGTCTGCCAGGACCCCCATGGAATCCAGACCTCTGGTCCAGTGGCCTGGCAGGGCAGCTCTGCGGGTGGCTGTGTGGGTGAGCGCCTCCAGCTTAGAAGAGGGCCACATCTCTCACAAGCCTCTGAGCCTCTGGGCCTCTCTTCTGATGCAGCTCTGACTCAGAGGGGCTGGAGCACACGGGGCTCTGGGTTTCTAACACCTGGGAACTTCCTGTGCCATGACCCACCACACTGTAAAGGACCGGATTTTCAGTCATAGGGCTCAGATGTCCCTAAGGATAAGAGTCCCCAGGGAAGGTGGGCTGTTAAGTGCAGCTTCCTGGGCCTGACTCCAGGGGACACTGATGTGGATGGTCTTGGGATCCCAGAGTGAGATTGACACCCCTCTACTGTTCTTATCTCACTATCCCTGGGCTAAAACCCCAGGCTCAGGTCACGAAAGTGCCGCAAAGGTCTGAGCACCACAGAGTCTGGAACCTTCAACCTGGTCATTTGGGGGTCACTTCCCCAGTGCTCAAGACTCTTTACCCCGCTGTGACTGCGAAAGGTGACTTGGTCCCTTGATTCCTGTATAAATGCCCAGGGCTGGTTGTTTTCCCCAAGGCTGTCCCGGTCAAGGGTTAGGGTTTCCATGCCGCAGCCAAGCTCATCCGGAGGACATTGCAGCAAGGCCTCGGACCTGCATGATGCTACAATTAGGGGAGTTTCCTTGGGCTGCATGTGACACAGAGCCACAGCTCAGTGGCTTAAAACAACAGAAATTTGTTCTGACACAGTTGTGGAGGCCAGGAGTCTAACCTCAGTGCCACTGGGCTAAAATCAAGGAGAATGGGTTCCTTGAATCTTCCAGCTTCCCGTGGCTGCCAGCATTCCTCAGCTTGGTCGTTCCAAGGCCAGTGTCCCCAGCTCTGCTCTGCTCTGTCTTCATGTGGCCCAATGTCCCTCTGCCGCTTTTCTATAAGGGACACTTGTGACTACACTCAGGGCCCACCTGGATAGCCAGGATGACGGCCCCTTCCCAAGATCCTCAGTTTAATCACATCAGCGAAAGTCCTTTTTCCAAATAAAGTCGCGTTTGCAGGTTCCGGGAGCTAGGACGTGATATCTCTGGGGACCTTTTTTGGGTTAGCACACCGACGGCGCAGAGAGGCCCCAGCTCTGCTGTCTTCTCTCCGTGTCTCTTTGTAAGCTTGGTGTGCAGCCCAATGCCTGGAACCGGTAAGACGTCCATAAGCTTGAGTAAATGGAAGGGGGTTTTAAGTACAAGTTGATAAGGAAGTGGGGCAAGGTCACGACTCTGAAAGTTGTGGGAAGAAATCAGAAGAGTGAGATTTGGGGAGGCATATTTGGATGTTGCATTACAGAGTCCTGCAAGAGAACTGGAGCGGTTCCTCAGTGGTTAGTGCTTGCCTGGCATGCGCGAGGACCTGGGTTCAAACCTTAGCACCACGTACACAACTAAGTGTCGGAGCAATGAAAACCTGATGAAAAAACTAAATAAAATTGATAGTCTTTCTTTCTCACTGTCCCTCTCTCTCTCAAAAAAAAAAAAAAAAAAAAAAAAAAAAAGAGCCCCAGGGTGCATTCATCCACTCAACAGAATGGCCCAGGGCTGGCTGTGGGGAGGGAGGGTCTGGAGAGGTGGCTCTGAACAGCGAGTCTTCCTCCCACCAGAGCTGAGCTTTACTAAGTCCTCCTGTAAGTGGTTGGCTGCTGGAGCTTCCAGAACTTTGAGATTTGATGATTAAATCTCTGTGGTCTCTGACTTGTACTCTTACATAATGCTCCTTTGTTCCTGTGAATTAGCTCTGCCTTTGGGTCTTATCCAACATCAGTTTGCCACTCCTGTTGCTTTTCTTTCTTTCTTTTTCTTTTAAAGTTCCACTTTTCAAATGCCCACTTTGAACTTCTACTTGTCGACATTTTGGGTGTGCTTTGCGTAAACAGCTCCTAGCTCGGTTTGAGTTTTTCAGCCTGTCTTGGAGCTTTGGCTGGGAAACTCAGCCCATTGGCATTCATTATGAAAGCTGAGATCTATGGGTTAGTTATTTCCTTTCATGACACTGTGTTCTTATCGTGTTATTGCCTCTTTCTCCGCCTTCCTTAATTGTGATTCTGTGAACTGAATTTCTCTGTAAAAATTGCGTATATAGTTGGGAATGTCCATGTGGTTTGAATTTTGCTGATTGGAGCATGGGGACCTGGAGAGAAATAAAGTGCTGTAGATTAAGAAGCCTAAGTTGCATTAGGTTATTCTGGGCCCCTTCGATTGCCATCCGTCATCACCTGTCTGACCCAGCACTTTTGTGACTGCTGGGTAAACATGCTTAGCTTCACAGACCTCTGGCCTCTGTTAAATTTTCAGGCTGCAAACTAGAGGGCCCCTGAGCCCCTGCTTTGCTGATAACAACATCTGGATCTTGTAGATTTCCCCACGTTTTGGTGGCTCACCTACCTGATGACCCACCTACTTTAGGGGGACTGCGGACAGCCTGTGTAATCTCGGGAGAACCGCGTCATCCTCGAGAGGCCATGTCCTTCGGGAGCTTGTGGGGTTGAGTTTGTTCCTGGGGCGCGTGCACGCACTCAGGTGGGCTAACACCAACCGCTTCCTTCTTTCAGAGTGATTTTTCTATCCACACTTCCTTATTTTTTTTCTCACCAGCCCTCCCCAGCCTCGACCATTAACTCAGAAGTTTTCTGTTTCTTTCTTACTAGTTGTTGCTTTCCAGTTCCTGAAAGTCATAATCAAACTGATATTCCCCTTCATGGAATTAACAGTCAGTGGTGGGGCTGGAGCAGCGACTCAGTGGTTATGGTACTTGCCTGGCATGCGTGAGGTCGTGGGCTTGAAGCCCAAGCACCACATACACAATGAAGTGTTAGAGCAACGAAGGCCACGTGAAAAACTAAAGTTGATTCTCTCCCTCTCTCTCTCTCTCACTGTCCCTCTTTCTTTAAAAAAAAAAAAAAAACAGCAGTGAGTGTGACAGTGGTCCACGGGGGCGGGGCTCTCCTTCCTTGCTTCCTCTCCTTCCCCATTCTCCCTCCCCACCTCTTGCCGAATCAGACCTTCTCAGTTCCTTGCTCTCCCCCAACCAGGAGTGATCTTGGAATGTTCTGACTCTGCACCATGAGAGATTCCATTTTTTTAGTTTCCAGCTAATACAGTTTTCCCCGTAGGATGTGGCTTACAGCTTGAGAATCCTGAGCAACTGCGACCCGAATCCGATGCTTTAGATTAAACCATCTATATTGCGAGGGTTATTGCTTGTGGCCACTTCCTGCTGTTACCGGTCCCCGTGATTGAGCCGTCTAGGCACAGGGAACTTCATGGCTCTTCTGCCCTGATTGGAGGGTCGCTGGGCCTCCTCTCTGCCGTGCCATGCTGAACGTGTGCAGTCTTTTGCACTATGGACAGGTCCCACCATAGCCCAAGACAGGGCCCTTGATCACATTCCAAAGTCCCGCAGGAAGCTGGTGCCGATTAGATTCTCCCTCCTTTGGAAGTGGTGCTGAAATTCCCAAGTCTTTCTGCTTCCTGGGGAATCATGCCTCACAGCACAGCTGCTGCCAGGGACTGCCCAGCACTTCGTTAATGTTTCCCTTCCCACTCTCTCTGGGACTCCTGTTCATTTCACGATGCCCCGCCTGGGGCTGTCTTTCAAGTTCCCCCCTCTTTTTTTTAATATTTTCTTTTTAAAGAGACAGGGACAGTGAGAGAGAGAGAGAGAGAGAATCAATTTTATTTAGGTTTTCATGTGGCCTTCACTGCTCTGAGACTTCTTGTGTGCGCAGTGCTGGGGTTTGAACTCGTGTACTTGCCCATGCCAGGCAAGCGCCATAACTGCTGAGCCACTGCTCCAGCCCAGCCCAGTTAATGCTTTTTTTTTGAGGAGGAGGTTAATGGTCCACAAGCTTAATTATTACCCTGCTGCACAGGTTGCTGTCAAGTGAGGCTGCCCCTGTGTGTCCTCTCCCACGCACCTGCTGACCCTTCCTCTTTGCAGCCATGTGATAACATAGCAGGAGGCCCTGGCAGATGCAGATGCCTGATCTTGGACTTGCCCACCTCCAGAACATAAGCCAAATAAACTTCTTTCCCTTATAAATTACTCAGCCTTGGGTATTCTGTTATAGTAACAGAGAACAGATTAAGATAATTAGTTACCATGGAAATGAAAATTACCATTGCAGAGCCCATTTTTCAATTTCCATTTCAGGAAAGTGGTTTTTATTTTTTTTATTTTATTTTTTTGCATTTTTAAAGTAATCCCCTGAGCAGTGGGTGCCTTCTCAGAGGTGAGCTGGAAACAAGTTTTGGTAAAATGGATCTAGATCTGAAGAAGCTGTCATGATTCGGTGCTCCTGCTTCCAGGACTTTGCCCTAAGGAAATAGCCACAGAATGTACTCACAGTGACTTCTGGAAACCCTTTCTTAAACATGCCACCCCAGAATGTGAGTATTAGAAAGGAGGGGTTGCTCTGAGTGACTGCAGATGAATCACTGAGAGATCTTCTTAGCAACCAAAACGAGCTCAATTCACTCCTTGGGTTCTTAGGAGTGAAAAGAAAAACCTCCATGTGTGAAGCCCCCCAAAGTGTATCCTGGTCAGAGCCTACTGCTCAGTGCAGTTTCCCTTCCCTACCTGTGAGCCTCACAAGACTGCAGGAGATGGGGGGTCCTGGGGGCAGTGGAGTCTCAAATGCAGAGACTGATGATCTCTCCAGCTTGGATGAAATCCTTGAGAGTGTTTTCAATGGACAGACTCCTTCTCCAAACTCCCCTGGAATATTTGCTCTCAACTTGCATGTGTCTAGCATGCTCTGTGCTGTAGCTGCTGCAAGTTTCTGCAAAGATAACCCAGCACAGGTGTCTCAGATTGGCTGTGGGGCTGAAGACAGAGCAGACAAGGACTTGCATTTCAGGAGTGGGGAGTAGTCTAAAGCATGGACCTTGGCCCTCATCTCCAAAGTGCTCCTGTCAGTCACCTCAGAGGACCTATGGAAGGGGGTCTCACCAACTGCCTGAGCCTCGCATCCCTCCCTGGGCTATGCATTCAAATGAATTGCCTCGTTAAAAGCGTGCTATGTTTCATTTGAATTTGTGCACTTAAAGCAAACTTGGGGGTCTGGAGCGGTAGCTCAGTGGTTTTGGCGCTTGCCTGGCACACACGAGGACACGGACCCGGGTTCAAACCCCAGCACCACATACATAACGAAGTGTCTGAGCAACGAAAGTCATATGAAAAACTAATAAAATTGATTCTCTCACTGTCCCTCTCTATTTAAAGAAAAAAAAGCAAAACTTGTTTACACGCACACATTTAAATGGGCTGCATTTTTCTGAAACTGCAGCTATATTGAAGGAACCCTGCCTTTGTCTAGCAGCTCCTGAATTAAGGCATCTAGCGCATAGTAGGCGTTCAAACGCGTTAATATTACAAAAGCAGATATAATGAATCCAGAGGCGGGGCCGAGGAGCCAGAGTGGCGGTGAAAGGTATCCCGAGTCTTGCGGGTGGGTCCAAACACCTGCTATGCACCTGGACCACAGTTCTCGCTAAGGGACGCCCAGTGGGCGGGGCCTGGGCGGGGTCCCGGGCCGAACCCGCTCGGAAACTTTCGCTGTGGGCCGGCCGGACCCACCCTCCCGGCGCCCTCTGGACTGGCGGCGCAGGGGGTGAGACCGCGGCAGCAGGCGAGGCGCACCGTGATTGGTGGAGGCGAGCAGTGATTGACGGGCACGCCGGCCGCTCAGTGGGCGGAACAGACGCCGCATCCGCGAGGCCGCGCCGCAACTGGAGGGCGGCGGACGCTCCGCCCCATCCCCGCCCCTGGGGCCCAAGGCCGCGCCGGTCGGCGTCCGCTCCTCACTCAGCTCTCGCTGTCGCTGTCCGTGCCCGGCGTGTGCGGCTTCGTCGGAGCAACTTCGCGACCCGCCCGGAGCCCGAGGCGCCGCGTGAGGCCCACTCTCAGCCAGGTGAGTGTTGGGGCGGAGTTCGGCTGCGCGGCGGCGGAGGGCTCACGCTGGAGTAGGGGAGGGTCCCGGAGCGCGAGGCGGCGCCGCCTGCCGCGGCCTCAGTTTCCCCTTCTGAGGAGTTGGGTGACCCTACCCCAAGTCCCCTGCAAGTTCCCCGAAGTTTGAGGGCCTGGGGTCCCTCTGGACCCGCGATGTCCGAGGCGTCAGCTGCGCGGGCCGGGACCGGCCGGCTCCCCCGCCTCCGAGCGCCGCCGGACCCCAGCGCTGGACGGGGCGCGCCCGAGGGCCGACGCTCGGGACTGGGGTCAGGCGGGCGTCCCGGAGCTGCGCCGTCGTGCCGGCCCCCGCGGCCAGCCGGGCGCTGCAAGAGTCGGCCGCCCTCAGTGTCCCGAGGGCGCCTGGGCCCTGGTGGGCTGCACGGGCACGGGGCTTGGGGGCCCCGGGGCGCCCTGCCGGCCTGAAGTCCCCGCGGCCCACTTAGCGGCTCGGCAGCCCCGCGCCCTCTCTGGGCTCCTGCTCCGTAAAGCGGGGAGGACTGTGGCAGCCACGACCCTGCTCGGGGGGACCCGGCCCTGGGAACTTGATTTCTAGTCCGATAGAAGGAAGCGTTCTGGAGAATCTGACCCAGCCCTTTTGGGTGAAAGCTTTTGGGTGTGATGGAGCAGTGTCCTTTCACCCCATTTTTTGTAGTTGATGTCATGAAATTCCAAGGAAAAAGGCATTTGTAGTCAGTTGACCCTTACCCCCATATATTTAGCCCTCTCCGTAGTCTCTGGGTAGGAGTTACAGCCCCCAGTTGAGGCAGGAGGTTAGGAAAGGCTTAGCTGGTTTCCTGCCTGTCTAGGACCATGCAGCTGCCTACCCAGGCACTGTTCCCCACCCAGGTGAGTGCACCCTGCTTCCCTCACCTTGGACAGTGACCCCTGGCATTTGGCCCAGGGCTTTATGGTTTGTAAAAGACTTTCCTTTCTGCCAGGATCCATCATTCACTCAAGGAGCGTCCCTGGTACCCTGGGTGCAGGCTGCACCAACTCACTGCAGCCACAGGAGAGAGTCCACTAGAACCAGAGATCATACTTCCCACCCTCCCCACCTGTTACCTGTCTCCAGAGGCCTGCAGCTCTGTTTGCATCTGATCAGGAATCTAGAAAGAGGTTCCTTTCTTCCTGTCTGTTCCTTTGTCCTCCCTCAGACACAGGCAGAGTTGGCTGGCAGCCTGCCCTCTCATTTTTCCCAGGTGGAAGTGGGTGGAGGGGCTCTCAGCTCTGGCTTCCCCTGCCCCTTTCTAGGTCAGGGCAGGATAAGCCTTTAGATCTGGTCACAGAGAGGTACACAGCTCAGTCTTAGACCCCCAGAAATGCCTACACTGTGGGACAGAAGCCAAACATGGTCTATAATAGTGGCCGTAGGAACCACAAGAGGTAGGGAGTTTTTGCTCTGTATGGCGCTTCTCCCTACCTCAGGAAGTAGGCTGAGCCCCCAGCCATCAGGAGGCTACCCTGTGCCTCCTTGTTCCTCACTCCTGTCTCTCCTGCCTCCTAGTCTGCCCCATGCCTGCCCTGATCCAGACCACTAAGCTCTCCCTGCATGGCCCTCAGCCTCCTTCCTGAACTACCTTGTCTGATCCTTACTCCAGAGAGCCCTCATGTTCTGCCTCCCCTTCTCTCTGGCCTGTGTGGTCAGGTCCACCTCGTAAGCCTGGCATTTGTTCAGCTCCCTGGGACCTGATCTGCTGTGTTTTAGCCTCTTCTTCCTGCTGCCCTTCCCCAGCTGCATGCAGTTTGCTGGCTTGCTATCCCTGTGCTCTCTCTTCTCTGGGATATATCCCCTGCTGGAATGCTCAGACTCCACTGCGCGCGCACACACACTCACATTCACTGCCTGGCTCTGGGCCTGCTTGTTCTGAAGGCTTGGTCGGGCTTTTGCAGAGTCCCTAGCCTGTCGCTTCCCATAGGTACTACTCTTTGTAGTTGTCTGTCTGTTTAGACTGGGCTGCTCAAAGACTGCTCTGAATGCATCCTCTCTGGGGCAGAACGGACCAGCACAGTCCTAGTGTGAGACAGGCCCTCCATCCATGTCTGCTGTGCAGCTTGAGCCAGGCCCTGAGCAGGTGGTGGTGGTGGTGGTCTGTGGCTGTCCACAGTCACAACTGATGGCATTTCCAGTTTGAGTCTCCCTTTGTTCCTGTGAACTTGCCACATTGGTTGAGCTGGAATGTTCCTTGGTTTGGCCCTTAATACTCTGGGCAAAAATAGGTAGCTGGGAGCCACCAAGGGCTTTGTGCCCTTGTCTTAAGGTGCAGTTCTGTGCCAGGGGGCCAGGTCGGGCCAGGCCAGTGTGGACCTGCTTCCTTTGGGCTCAGTCACAGATGGGTTTTAAAATATCTCTGCTTTAATTCAAAAACAGTGTATATTCTACAATTTAGTGAAATACATTTTTAAAGAGTTAAAACCACCCATAATCTTTACCCTGAGATAGAAAGTATTAACATTTTAAGAGCCACTTTCTTCTTTTTTGGCAGATAAATTTTGTTTTCACTCTAAATAGCCCAGGATAGCATCTTATGCTGCTTTAAATCTTGCTGAACAGTATTATACAAATGTTTTCCCCTTCTTTAAACAATCACCTACATTTAATTCTCTCTGGATGCCAGGGAGTGTTGCTGGAGTGTGAACCCCACAGGTGTCTCCCTGGATTCCTTGCATTGGGATTCTGGAGGTAGAGACACTGGTCATCTTCTTGACCCTGACAGGCTAGTTTCCAAGGACTCAGCTTCCAGAGGGTGGGGACCACCCCCTGCTGAGCACAATGGGGAGCCCTACCTGGTGAGAGTTAGTGTGTTCCCGGTGGAGGACCGCAAGTGGTCATTCTGCTCTTGTCATTCCGGACTTGTGGTTGGAGCAGCCTTCTCTGGGGGTGGCCACTCCTCAGCTGAGCTCTGTGGTGCTGGCGTTTGTGTTTTGATGGGATAAAAATATGCCTTGGTGCTCATGGGGAAAGAATGCTAGCCACTCTGTGTTTTGGGATCTTACATGGTGTCGGTTCCAAGCTACTGCTCAGGATGGTGGTATTGCCCTGGACCTGGGGGGCAGAGCTGGGGAGATGAGGCTCTTGCTCTGCAGTCAGGGATGCCCAGGCCTGGGAGGGACTTGCCTGAGATCACTCAGACACATCAGTCCCTAATTAGTGTGCCTTTCCAAGGCCAGGCTGCCTCAGGCTTCTGCCCCCCATACATTAAGCCACTAGTGTGTGCCCTGAGCTGCTGCCCACGCCTTCTGGACTCACAGTGGCACTAGTCTGAGAAGAAAGGAGCAGTTGCCGCATAGGTCCTTCCTCTGTTGGTTCTTTCTGGACCTTGTTGTCCCTACGGGCAACCATAGCCAGGAATTGTTTTGTTTGCTTTGAAATAACAAATTTTTGATCCAAATCAGGCTTGGCCAACCCTCAGGGAACCTGACAATTAATCCTCTTGCATCCATCTGTTCTTACTAACCAGAGGTTTTGCTTTAAATGATTTTGCTTTGACTGTGGTGCAGTGTGCATAATACTTGACCCTACAGTCTAGCCAGAAGCTGCGCTTTCCTGACATTTCCTTTTGTAAGGTGTTTTTTCAGGTGAATGGGAGTTTAGTGCCTCTTAGTTTGCAGATTACTTTCTGTTCCGTCACATCTAGAATCCCTTTTGCACCCTGACGTGGAAGGTGTTGTTCCATTTCACAGGCGGGGAAACTGAGACAGTGAGGTTAAATGCCACACCCCATGGTGCTTGTGGTTGTAAACCATGTCCTGTTGGCTGGGATGGCAACTGTCCCTCCTGCTCCTGTAGTAGAAGAGGTCTGATGGAGAGAGGCCCACCTGCCAAGTGTTCATCTGCGAGCAGGCAAGGACTCCTCCAAGATGCCTCAAAGGCGTCTCTGGAGCTCCGCTTTGGCCTGGAAGAGGGTTGGCAGGGCTCCCAGGAAGAGGTGCTGCAGGAGCAGAGTGTGGGGGTGGGCAGTTGCCTGTCATGGTGGACCGGTGCTGAGGAGGGAAGGGACTTGGGAGGAGAGAGAGGAGGGAGCTTGAAAGGCCTCTTTCAGAAATGAGCTTGCTGAGGTGTGGACTTGAATTTTGGCCTCAGCTCTGTGAGCTGTTTGAGCAGATCTCTCACCTTCTCGGACCTCAGTTTTCTAGTCTGTGAAAGGGGCAAATGTTAACCACTTTCTCCGTCAGCAACACCTGGATACTCTTGTACCTGCCTAGGAGGAACCCCTGGGGAACAGCATATGGGGCACTGAGCAGAGCCATTATTGTTAAGGACAGGTGCCTTGCCGTAAGCTAGCTCTCAAGGGTAAGCTGTCCTTCTGCCACTGAAGGTGGCACTGTTTCTGGGGCAGGGGAGCCTTCTTGCACACTTCAGTGGTCTGGTGACTTGCGTGACTTCTGATCTGTGTGATGGGCTGGGTGGTTCACTTTTCTCTGTCCTCAACTGGCCAAGTGCTCTCCGGGGTTTCCAAGAGTCGACAGTTCCCAGAAGCTCAGAGACTGGAGACAGCACTAGGCCCTGCATTGATTTCCAAGGCAGATTGATGAGACTTGGCCATGTTTCCCTCCGGAAATGTCTTAAAATAGGGCTTAAAAAAAATTAAGGGTTCAGTCCCTCTGAAGCAGGAATGTTCAGATTGCAATCAACATTGTTCTTTGGACACAGATCTGACTTATTGGCCCCCTTGGTCACTGGAGATGGAGCACAGTGGAACAGGCCAGGACTGACATGGGGCCTGCGGCCATTCCTGTTCTCCAGTCACTAGTCTAGAGATGTGCACCACCACCCACGTGGGCTGACTTGGAACCCCAGCCCCTCATGCAGCTCATGGGCTCTGGTCATGCTGGTACCCACAGTCCGTCCAAGGACAGGGTGATGTCCTTATATGCAGATGAGGATACTGAAATGCAGAGAGGGACGTGGACTGCTTAGGATCACACAGCTGATGGGCTCAGAGCCCAAAGCAAGGGACCTTGGCCAACAAGGGTTGGGAGATGGATTCACTCATTACCAACCTCCC
Organism: Aplodontia rufa; assembly: GCA_004027875.1. Lineage (NCBI taxonomy): Eukaryota > Metazoa > Chordata > Mammalia > Rodentia > Aplodontiidae > Aplodontia > Aplodontia rufa. The sequence continues at coordinate 28,295 of PVKS010011797.1, read as the reverse complement.
TTGCTCTGTTTCTCAGTTTCCCCATCTTTGATGAAGAGGATGGACATGCCTTGCATATGGGGAGGGTCATTTGTGAATTTGAGGAAAAGTTTCCCCATACCCCACTGTGTGAGTGGGACCTGACAGTTTAGGGGTTTATTCCCCCTGAAAATCATCCAGGCTAAGGACCCTCTAGAGCTTTCTGCCCCATGGTCTGTGAGTTGCAATTGCTCTTAGTTGTGTTGACACATTTTCCATGTTGCTAAGCAACATGCAGGCCCCTTTGTTGACCAACCATGAGTCCTTCCCCCATCATGTCATGTGCCATGGACTCTATGCTTTCTGGTCTGTTCTAGAAGCCTCTTCTTACACCACCACTACCCTGTGTACATTCATTTGCTTTTTAATATGTGTTAATAGCTGGGGTGTTGAAGTTCTGTGGCTCTTGTCCTATGATTAGGGCCTGGTCTAGAAGGCTCTGGATCTGTGTTGATCTGGTTGGAAAAATCTTTCTTCACCAATTGTGTCCCCATCCCCACTCTCATCCCTACCTACCAATCTTTCCCTTAAGCCTTCTCAATTTATTTAACTTGCTTTGTACCAGAGTATTCATTTCCCAAAGCTCCCATAAGCAATCACCAGAAATTGGGTGGGGTAAACCAACAGTCCTGGCTGCATGTGCCTGTAACCCTGGTACCGCGGGAGGCTGGTGCAGGAAGGTTGCCAATTTAGCAAGATCCTGTCTCAAAAAGTAGGGCTTGGGAATGTGGATCAGTGGTAGAGCAATTGCCTGGCTTGTGTGAGGCCCTGGGTTCTAGCCCTAGCGCTGTAAAATAAATAAATAAATAAAAATTTTAAGATCAAAAGGGCTGGAGATGTACTTCAGTGGTAGAGCACCCCTAGGCTCAGTCCCCGGCATCACACACGATAGTTGTGGGCAGTGGCGCTCTTTCTGTGGATTCTGAGGGTCTGCTCCCTGCTTCTTTCCAGCCTCTGATAGTGGCCATCTGTCCCTGGGTCTCTTCTCTTGTAGCTATCACTTCAGCCCCTGGCCCTCTCTCCACATGGCGGCCTTTGCATGTCTCTGTTTCTTTCTGTTAAGATCCATTTTCCCAAATAAGGTCACTTCCACAGATACTGGGTGATAGATCACTTGAGGGCCCCCATCAGTCCCCACAGCCAAGCCCTGTGCTCAGCATTTCACATGGATTATCTCTGAATGTCATCATTCACATGCCCTTTTCTCAGAGGAGGACACCACAGCCCCAGGTCACAGTGGCTTGACCTGGTGAGACAGGAACTCAGGGATTTAAAGCCTAAGACTAGAGGGCCTGAACCCAGGATTGCTGCCCTTGTACTGGCCGGGACCCCCTGAGGGGGTTTCTGTGGCATGACTGTGGGCTGTGAGGTAAACGAGATCACAGAGTGCTTGGCAGCTCCTGCCCGTCTCTGCTTTCTTCTCTTTGCCAAAAACTAAAAGCTGGCACAAGCTGGGTTTGGGGACCCTAGTGTGTGTCTGACCCTCTGCTTTTCTTGCAGGCAAGATGGACTCCAGCACCCCTCCACTGAGCCCCACCAGCCCACAGCCTCCACCGGCACCACAGCCCCAGACCCGCGCTCGGCTCAATGCCACTGCCTCAATGGAACAGGAGAGGAGCGATGCACCCAGGGCTCCCAGGCCCCAAGCTGGCCCTGGTCCTGGTCCAGGTGTCAGAGAAGCAGCTGCCCCAGCTGAGCCTCGGGCCCCTCATGCCAGGAGCCGCGAAGACATGGATGGAGCCGGTAAGGGTGCAGGGCCAGGGCCAAGAAGCCTAGCAGTCTTCAGCCCAGGTTGTAACTGTTTGGTGACTTAGGTGGAGCCTGCTACCAGTTCTGAAGTCCTGCTCAGAACCCCAGGTCTAAGAGCTTCTGGGGTATTTGTTGAAAGCCCTGTTACTGCCCATGGGTCACCACCCACTTTTCGCAGGGCCAAGGCCTGGCTGCATTCCCCTAATCTGCCTCCTGTTTGCTCATGTGGGAACCTCTGCCCCAGACATGCCATCCCATCTCACCTGTTGAAATGCCACCTGCTTAATGAGGCCCTCCTGCCTCTGGTACTTTCTGACCTTGACCCCGCAGCAAGAAGTTCCTGTTCTGTTTTGGCCTGGTACATGCATGTGTGCGTTCACATGCTTGGGGACAAGTTTTCAAAGCAGTTTCGCTCCTACTGTGTGTTCTGGTCTGATGTTCTCTATTTGGCTCCTGTGGTTTCAAAATAAACAATGCTTTTGGGCAGTTAAATCAACCTTACAGCCTCTTCATGGGTGAAAACCGCTGTCTACAGAGGAGGAACCCATCTTGTGGGTCCCTGGTTTAGGAATGTCCTGGGTATTTGGGGATGTCAGTGTGGGTGAGTGAGATGAAAGTGCGGTGCCCTGTGCCTTGCAGCCGCTGGCCCATATCTCACTGGGGTTCTCTGTTTGCGTCTGGCTCCCTGGACATGTCCACAGTGGGTGGTGGCCAGGCTCACCTGCTGCATCTTACATGGTTCTTGATCTACAACTGCTAATTCTTTTTTGAGAATTTTTATTTATTTTTCATCTGGTTTCTCCAACTCCCAACTGTGTACATGGTGCTGGGGTTTGAACTCAGGTCCTTGCACGTGCCAGGCATGTGCTATCGCTCCGGCCCACACCTGCTAGTTCTTGTAGCAGTACTACTGCTCTTCACCCTCCACGGCATTTATTTTACTCTTCCTGTGTGCTAGACACCAAGCAGAGAGGAAGAGTTGCCCCCAACGTAGGCAAGGTTGTGGGGAAGGGTGTGGACCCCAGGAACAGCATCAGCAAAGGCTGAGGGGCAGAGGAGCAGGACAGGTTCAGGGCTGCAGGGGCTGAGGGAGGCGGGCAGTTGAAGGACTCATCAGTAAAGGGCACTGTGTGCAGTGTGCGCTTGGCTCTTCTGGTTCTTTGCAGACACAGGCGCCTCTTGGGGGTCCAGTTAGGATGGACTTGGGCCCTGGCCATGTGTTACGTTGGCACTTCTCTGTTTGCTGTTCCCGCCACTGTGTGCACTTCAGTTTGTTGGAGACAGGTTCCATCGTGTGTGGAGTAGACCTGCAGGGCCACTGTGCCCACCAGGAAGACTGGTCACAGGAGGAGGGATGAATTTGGGATGAAGCTGTTGGCTGGGTGGAGTCCTCAGCGTGCGATTTCTTCTGCCACAGTCGGTGGCCTGTTGTGCTACAGACTGTGTGGAGGGCCAGCTTCCTGAACCTCCTCCACCTCAGGTGCATGCTGGGACCCTGACTGCTACTCACGGGCCAGCTGCACCTGAGGCTGCACTTGTTCTCTGGGGGGTGGAGTGGCTTTTGTGAAGGGGTCCCAACTGCCACTGCACTGGCCCGCTGACCTCTCCTGTCTACAGCTTACACCAGCACCTGTGACCTTCTCTTTTCCCCGAGAGGCTGGCAGCTTAGAGTGACCATCCCCAGCTCACCCATGCAGAGGCTCTGGGCCTGCTGTGTGTACCTACTATGGCTCTGTGTGCCAGCCCTGTACGAAGGTAGCCCAGTACTGACCCCGCTCCTGGTGTATGCTGGGGGCCTTGCTAGCAGAGGAGCTCCCGGCTGGGCTGGGGGTGCACCTGCCCTTGGGCTCTTTTGATCTCTCCTCCTTTAAAAGATCACCATGTTCTTCTACTCTGTCTCCAAGGTTTCTCGGTAGACAAGGATTTGAGCCTGGGATCTGACCTGGCTGTAAGTGCTTTCTCCTCATGGCCATAGGTAGTGATACAGCCCAGAGGATGGGCTCCAGGAATGTGAGTTTCAGGTTCACAGTCAGGATGCAGATGTGGTCTGTCTTTGCCTCTGCCCCTGAGTGGGGGCGGGGAATCAGTGCGGTAAGTTGACATCCTGGGGGTCCCAGCCGCTAATGTGGCTGCTGTGCAGCTGGGGCATCTCTTGGTGGCTCCTTTTTCTGTCACTGGTTGTCGCTATCTCAGGCGTCCCTGAGGGCGGGCGGGACAATCCAGACCAGGTGGATTGTCCCCCGGGAGCCGATCAGGAGGATGAGTGCCCCGGCCAAAACTCGGGTCCCCCTCGTCCGGAGACCCCTTCCCTCTCGGCTGGGGAAATGAGTCAACCACACGCAGAGGATGGCAGCTCAGAAGCCGTTTATTACTAAGGCACACGAGTTTTTATAGGGAGGCGAGACAGCCAAGGAATCAATAATCCTTCTAAGGGAGTTGCCAGGGGTTATGCAGATTTCGAGTACAGACAAAAGTTAGGAACATTCTGTGGTCAATACATTCTGACCCACCCTCTTTCACCTTTGCACGACAATAGCAAGCTGGACAAAGCACAATCCAGCCCTACAGGGGCCACGCAAGCAGTAACATGATCACTCCAGGGCAGCCGATGAGATGGAGTGCAGGTCAGACCCCAACAACTGGTCATGGGTGTGGGACAGCAGGCCCTGCCCTGCTACCAGAGATAGTGGGTAGGGCAGGGCGCAGAGTACCTGCCATGGTAAGTTCACCTAATTACCTCACCTGTCCACCTAACAAAGGTATGATGAGATCAGTTAAAATACCTATGCAATAACAAGAGTGAGTACTTAAATAATGCCCCCACCCCAGCTGGCATCTTTTTAGCCCACTTACCCTCCAACAGCACTGGAGCTGGGCACTGGTGCCACCCCTGTTTTCAGAAGAGAAAATGGAGGCAAAGAGATGCTAAGGGCCCAGTGTCCACAGCTGATAGGTGCAGGGCCTGAACAGTCTCCGTTTGTGCTGACTCACCACGATGGGCTGCTAGTGACCAAGGGCGTAGCGCTCAGTGTGCCTGAGCAGTACACCGAGCAGGTCGACTGTCCCGAGTGGAGTCTAGACAGGTTCTGGTGACAAAAGGACCAAGTCTCAGACCCTGCACAAGTGGAGACAAAGTGAACAAGTAGTTGTGTCCTGGGAGTGGGTCCATGGGGGACCCCAGGGCCTTGTGGCCCCTGTAGCTGCTGTGGGGGCTGACCTGGTGCACAGGGAAAGAAGGAAAACAATGTTTGCATGGTTGCGCCTCTCCAGGCTGAATGTGCCCTGGTCAAGCTCACAGCCTCAGCTGAGACGACCTGGATGTTACCCCAGCGTTACCCCTCCCCACTAGTTCAGGGAGCTCTGAGCCCCACAGGGCCCCCACAGGACCACAGCCCAGGCTGGTGAGACGGGAGGCTCTTGGAACAGTCTGTGCTCAGAGATGCCGGCAGGGACCCAGCTCACTGTCAAGGCTGCGGGGTAGTGAAGTGCCTTTCTTCCTACAGCCCCTGGAGGACCACAGTGGTGGCCAGGCAGCTGCATGGTCTGACTCTTGTGGCCTCCCAGCTGCTGGTGCCAGTTGGCATATGCCTGGCAGCTGTGGAGACATTAGCAGGACCATGAGGTGGACAGGGCTGGTCTGCTAGGAAGCGTCCACCATGCTGACCACAGCTGGAGCTGAGGCACTCCTAAGGGTATAGCCAGGCCAGATCAGGAAGGAAAGCTGGATACTAATACTCCAGTACCATGGCACCCTGGCATGGAGGAGGGCCAGGGGTATATAGCTGAGGCCAAGAAACAGGAAGGGTCAAAGCGTGGGGGCCATAGGTCAGCTTGTGAGTGTGAGGGGCTGGCAGGACTCTCTGTAGAGGAGGATGCTGACTTCCACATCAAAGAACCACCTTGTGCTGGGGGTTGGGGGAGTGAGGCTGTGGAGGCAGGGAGGCTGGGGCACGAGAGGCGTGGTCAGTCTGTGTGGAGGTTGGGCAGGGAGAGGCTGAAGCCAGGTTACCTCAGGTTTCTGGCTGGAGTCTGTAGGTAGACAGTGGTGGCCCAGCCTGAGATGGGGTCCTGGGGACAGGGTTCAAAGCTTGGTCCCAGGCAGTGGTGTGAGGAGGGGTGGGGAGCCAGTGCAGGCGATGTGGGGGGGTGTGGAGCCCTGACCCTTGCTAACGGGAACAGGGCACCACACTGGGCAGCACATGGAGTCACACTTGGTAACTTGGGAAACAGTGGTTTGTGTGTTGTTTGTCCTGACATGGCCGTTGGCTGTGTGCTGTGCTGTGACCCCCATGCGGCAAGCTGACCTGTTGTGAGGCAGGGTGCATGGGGCTCACATGACGGCCTCCAGGCCTTTTGGAAACTTGGCGGACGCCTCTTGTGTTACTTTAACCTCCTTGCATTCCAAGCCTCCCACATCACCTCCTCCACAAAGCCTCCCCCGTCCACGGTGATGTCTCCATCTGCCCTGGTAGAATGCAGTTGTCCTTGCTGGCCCTGAGGGTGGGCCTCATTGAGGGCAAGGGTTGTGCCTTGCCATCTGGGTTCCCTTGCTTCCTGGTACTCACAGTGGTGGGGTTTAGGCTCGGTAAATGCCTTGTGGGTGAGTGATGGGGGCTGAGTCCACACGTCCCATTTGGGTCCAGTGCAAGGGCGACCCCCTGGGCAGTACCTGGAGTGTGGCTGCCTCCATCTCTGCCCTAAAACTCAGCCAACCCAGGAGGACAAGGCTGCAAGGATCCTTTGCCATGTTCCTTCCCAAGGACCAGAATCAGTGTCACAGAGGCGATGGCATACCCTCATGTGCAAGGTAGCCCCAACTGCCCCATGTGGGGGCACCCCCTTGGACTATGTGTGGGAGGCCACCTTGGCCCAGGGTGGCCCCAGGTGTTCTGTGGGGGGAGGGCCACTCCCGGCACAAGGCCACAGCCCTTTGCTTTGGCCACACACAGAACCCTCTCTCCTCTTAACACTCTCCTTCCCCAAAGCCCCATGTGGTGTGGGTATGGTTAGAGGGACCAGGGAGGTGCTGAGCCCAAGAACCACCCAGGACCAGCAAGTAAAGAAGTGGGAAGTGACCGCAGCACCTTCGACACAGCATATGATGTCATTTTTCCTGACTGTGTTCATAATTGTGTTCTTTTAAGAGCATTTGATGTGCATTCCAAATTCCCAACGGGCGATTCAGGTGTATCTGGATAGAGCAGCGATGTGAAGTGGAAGTTGGTTTGCTGTTGCTGGGCAAGTAGGAGAGCTCCGTGCACGGGCTGGCTGGTGGGGAAGGACACAGGCTCGCTGGCACTGTGTGGCCTGGGTGCCTCTGTACTCCTGATGGGCAGGTGTTGCTGCTCTTCAGCTCTGCTCTATAGATGGGAGCTGAACTTATCTCAGTCGCTAAGCCAAGTGTGTGCTGGGCTGCAGCTGTGCGAGGATTTGGGGAGATGGATGAAGGCTGAGGGCCCTGCTCTCGCTGCTCCCTAGTTCACCCCGTTGGTTCAGCATTTGCTGAACTGTCCTGCTGTATCAGAAACCAGGGCTTAGAGACAGCCAGACCCAGGGGAAGAGACCTGGAGGGCAACCTCGCAGCTGGCAGCAGGAAAGGCACAGTGGACACTCAGAAATGAGGTGTCCTCGATGCCACTCTGTGCACAGGCCCCGAAGCCGTTGCTGAGTGAAGTCCTTGAGGGAAATTGAGCCTGAAACTCCGCAGGGAGAATTGCCATCGTGTGAGATGCTGTGCCTTCCCCATGAGGTCTCCAGCTCCTCCCTGTACCGGCACACGCCGCCCTGGTCCTCATGTGCCACCTGCACTTTTTTCGCATATAAAAAAATCTTAAAATTCTTCTTGGTTATACATAACATTAGGATACATTTTGACATGATCACAAAAGCATGGAATATAATCTGCTCCAGCCCAGCCCCCAGCGCGCCCCTGCCCCCTCCCTCTACTGATTTTTCTGTAATTTACTTATTTTTAAGTCAGTGTCTTGTGGGTGTGCTGGACATTGGCTTCACTAGCTGTATTCATGTGTGTGCATACGAGGGCCCACTCAGATTCATTCCACTGTTCACCTCTGTCCCCCTTCCTTCTCCTCAGTCCCCTTTGTCTGCTCCACTGTCTTTGCTCTATTTGATGAAATTCCCTCTCCCTTTTTTCCCTTTCTCTTTCTTTTTTTATTGCCTCTCTCTTATTTTGCATTAGTTTCTGCATATCAGAGAAAACATTTGACTTTTGACTTTTGGGGCCTGGCTTATGTCACTTAGCACTGTCTCCAGTTCCATCCATTTACCAGCAAATGCCACAACTTCATTCTCCTTTCAGTCCTCGTTTGTTCTTCTGAGCAGTGCTCCATTGTGCATATGTACGTATTTTGTTATCCGTTCCTGTGTTGAGGGGCAGCTAGGTTGGCTCCGTAGCTTGGCTATTGTGAATAGTGCTGCTGTAAACATGGATGTGGCTGCATCCCTGTCGCGTGCTGATTTTAAATCTTTGGGATAAATCCTGGGGCGTGGGATCGCTGGGTCCCGTGGTGCTTCCATTCCTAGTGTTTCGAGGAACCTCCACACTGCTTTCCAGAGTGGCTGCACTGATTTGCAGTCCCACCAGCAATGCATGTGCACCTTTCCCCCACATCCTCTCCAGCATTTATTATTGTTTGTGTTCTTGATGGCTGCCGTTCTGACTGGATGAATACGATGTAGTTTTGATTTGAATTTCCCTGATTGCTGGAGATGCCAAACGTTTTTTTCATGGTTTTGTAGACCATTTGTATTTCTTCTTTTGGAAAGTGTCTGTTTGATTCATTTATTGATTGGGTTTTTTTGGGGGATTAAGTTTTTTGAGTTTTCTGGATATTAATGTGCTCTCAGTAGCAGCTTCCTGCACTTTTGGGTCATTCCCAGCCTCCCGCCACCCTCTCTAACCTGGATGTGACACCCCACCCTCGAGGGCCTTTGAACCTGGCAGCTTGTGTCATCTTAGGCCACTTCCCACTGCCATTGCCTCCTCCCGGAGAATCGGGTGCCCTGTAGTGGGGCCACCTTAGGGCCTGGTACTGACTGGTGCTGGGACAGCCCCAGAGGATCGGTTGAGGAAGGCTGGCCGCCCCCATGTGCTGCTATGGGGACTAGGCGTCACGCCCCTCAGCTCTGCCTTCAGTCTTTAGTCTCCACCCAGCACCCACCGTGGAGCAGGCAGGGTTCCAGGTGCTTCCTGTGTGCCAGAGTGGGGTGTCTTGTCACCTGCCAGGGTAGAGCATAGCAGGGGTTGGAGACAAGCTCTGGAGTTGAATATCAGTTGCCTAAACCAAAAAAAGAAACTGGTAAAAACGAATTGTTTCAAAATCTCCCTTTCCTGTTGTGATACCCAGTTTGAGTAAGGTGGTATGAAATCAATGCAGCTTTCTGATGCCTTTGTACCTTTTTAGAAAGATTGGTGTATCATGAGCCTGTGATTCAGCTGAAGAAGCTGTTAGGAAAATGATTTCCAAAGGAAACAAAGGGTGTGCACAAAGTGGCCCCTAGCACCGTTTTGTAAAGGGGCCAGGGGCGCAACCTGAAGGCCTGACAGGGGAGGGGCTAGGAAACCCGAGCATGGCCCCTCGAGGGGGCTTAGGCGCCACTGAGGTGGTGGACTCAGGCAGTGCAGTGTGGACCTGGAGCGTGAGTCCCCGCTGCGACCTGGAAGTCGCACCCACAGGTCACACGCTGACATCCTGACCCAGTGCAGTGGTGCTAGGAGGTGAGCCTTTGGGAGCCCATGAGGTCGGGAGGGTGGACAACTCGTGAGTGGGATTAGTGCCCTTATGAAAGAGAGCCCCTCCCCGGAACTCCTGCACGCCTTCTGTGCAAGGACATAACAAGAAGGTGCCACCCAAACTGTAAACCGGGCCTTTGCCAGACGCCATCTGCTGGCCCCTTGATCTTGGACTCAGCCTCCAGAACTGAGCAGTGAATTCCCACTGTTTTAAGCCACCCAGTCTGTGGCATTTGTCACAGCACCCTGACAGACTAAGCCAGCTTCTCAGTGAAAGCGTTCATCTCAAGATGTCTGGGTGTTGACTGTGATCTCCAGAAGGCAGGTGACAGTGGTTGGCTTGCTGAGCCCTGGTGCAGCTGCTTTCATCCAGGCCAGGGTCTTTCAAGCTGAAGCCCTCAACTCCTTCTAGAGCCCCAGAAAGAGGAGGCCCGTGCTCAAAGGGACAGTAGTGGGGCTCAGGACTGTGCCCTGTCCCCACACCTCCCACCCAGAGTTCCGAGTTCTGTGGAAAGTCACTGCTTGTTGCAGATTTCGTGGCCTCTGCTCTGGGGCTGCTTGTAGAACTGGAAAGCCAGCTGCTGCTTCCTAGCCTTGTTCTCTGCCTTGCGCTGTCCTGTGCTCTCGGCCTCCATTTTCCAGTGAACATCAGCACCATGACCTCCGAATCCCCTTGCTGTTGCCCCTCCACTCCCCTGCCAAGCAGCGGGCTCTGACTCTATGACATTCCGCTTATTTTCCCTTGTTAAAGGGCCCATGAAGGGAGACGTGGAAATCCCCTTTGAAGAAGTTGTGGAGAAGGCCAAGGCTGGGGACCCCAAGGCACAGACAGAGGTGAGAACCGCACCGCCCCACTGGAAACTAGGACACAGCCCCATCAGGACAGGCCTGACTAAGGGCTCTGCAGCCCACAGAGGAAACTCATGGATGGGCATGTGGACCCAGCAAGCTCGTGCCACAGCCACATGCTGACCTCCATGTCTGCAGTGTAATCACCCTGCCAGCACCGTGCTGGGCACTCATATTCATCCCTCTATCCCACTTGGACCTCATCTTGTGTGTCCCCTCCTCCAAAATGCCTTCCCCTCTTCCTGCAGCCACTTGCTGGCTCCTCCACCATTGGCGCTGCCCACTCTTATCTCTGGTAGCCACTCTCTGTGCCTTTGTACTCTTTACCTGGAAGAGGAGGGCACCCCTGGCCTTTAGTTGTGTGTACAGAACCCTCAGAGCAGTGACCATTGATTTGGATTGGTGACGAGCCATACAGATGGGGGTCTTCATGGAGGTCACAGGAAGGAGCAGACAAAAAGCGAACAGGAGAAGTGGCAGAGGGCCCTGGTGTCCTTTGAGAAGGTGCCGTCTCAGCTCAGGCGGTTCAGTTCAGGAGAAGGGAGTGGAGGGGCTTGCAGATGGAGAGGGCTTGGTGGAAGTCAGGAACCAAAATGCAAGGGGGTGCCAAGGTAGAGAAGGAGGGGGTGGAGGCCTCAGCCAGGTCATGCTCCCCTCAGGTTATCTTCCCGATGTCCTTAGAGGTGAGAATCGTCACTTAACTCTCTTGAATGAAACTAAAACCAAAAGCTTTAGTAACTTGCCCTAGTTCACACAGCCAGGAGGCCCAGAGCCATGATTCATGCCCAGGCCAACAGCTCCAAGACCTCCCTACCTGCTCCTTGGTGCCACATGGCTGTGTGTCCCCCTGCTTCTTGCTGTTTCTCCTTTTTTTTTTTTTTTTTTTAAAGAAACAGGGACAGTGAGCAAGAGAGAAAGACAGAATCGATTTTATTTAGTTTTTCATGGACTTTCGTTGCTCACACACTTCATTGTGTACGTGGTACTGGGGTTTGAACCCGCATACTTGTGCATGCAAGGCAAGCGCCATAACCACTGAGCCACCACTCCAGCCCCTTGCTGTTTCTCTTGATAGCCATTCTCTCTTAGAACATTGGAGGGGGCTCCCAGAGCCCAGCTTTCTAACACTACATGTGGGGAACCGAGAGTCTGGGAGGAATAAGGCAGTGGGCCCTGGCCAGGTCTTTGGGTCTGGTGCTTCTGCCTCCAGCCTCGCTGGCCTGTCTTGCAAGGAGGTCACCAGATCTTGCCCAGAGGTCTGTCCAGGGCATTGGCTTCTCACTGCCTCACCCTGTCCCTCCATACTCTGAAGTTCCTTCTACAGCCAGTTGCGTGGACATTCCAAAGTTGGGTCACACACTTGGCCCTTATTTAGGCCCTCTCCGTGCCCTGGGCCTCACTTTGTCCAGGGAATGAGAGTATCAAACTAGGTTGGCAAGCTTGCTTTTTTGCTTTTTTCTTTTTAACAAAGAGCCAGATAGTAAAGATTTGGGGCTACACATTTCATCCTATCTACACAGTTTTACCATGGATCACAGAAAAAACTGCCATGCCAATATGTAAATAAGTGGCCGTGGCTGTGTTCCAACAAAACTTTATTTAAAAAAAAATTGGGCCAGTGGGCCACTGCTGCCCCTGGCTGGCTACCCTCTCTCCAACCCTGACTCTCTGTAGTCCCTGTTTTGAGAGGTGCTGAGTGGGCCATCATTATTCTGAATTCCCGTCCTCCATCCTTGGAGCCTTGGGCTCCTGGTGGGTAGGAGTTCAAGGAAGATCTGAACAGTGTGGACCCCATGGCTTCTTCATCTGTGGAGGGTCCTACGCCTGCCTTGCCCAGGGGCCTTGGAAGGCCCAGTCTAGTGCAGTCCCAGGGGTGCTCATCCTCACCCCCTTCTCAGGAGCGGCGAGAGGAGTGGGCTGGTAGGAGCAAAGGGCAGGCAGGTCTCAGAAGGCAGGGCTGGTGGCACGTGCCTTGCAGGTGGGAAAGCACTACCTGCGACTGGCCAGCGGTGGGGATGAAGAGCTCAACAACTGCACAGCGGTGGACTGGCTGATCCTGGCGGCCAAGCAGGGCCGGAGGGAGGCTGTGAAGCTGTTGCGCAGGTGCCTGGCGGACAGGAGAGGTGAGCACAGGGACTGGCTAATAGCTGTCCCCCAGGTGAGCAGCTTGCAGCACTGCTTGCGGGATGGACAACTAAGATGACAATGACCGAGAACCCAGTGCTAGCGACACTTGGGGAGCGAACAGTGTGTCTGGCTCGTGGCCTTATCATGTGAGCCCTGTGGGGCATGGTGGGGACTTAACAAACCAAGCCACTTAAATGCCCTTCGGCCAACAATCGGTGTCTGAGCAGCGATTGATTATGGCCATCCTCCCTTCTGGGTTCTGGTCCAAACTGAAGGGTGCAGCCTGGAGCCAGCTGAGCAGGGTCAGCTGCACAGTGTCACAGCAGAGGTCTGCAGAACAACTGGGGGCTGTAGCCCAGGAAGAGCTGCCCTGTCGTGCTCACTGTGGAGAGAGGTGGGCTAGGGGACAAACCAAGTTGGGGAGGGTTCTGCAGCAGGGTGGCAGCCCAGGCAGACGAGGCCAGTTACTATGGCATCCTGCGTAGATAGGAGGATATAGAAAAGAGGAAGTCAGCCTTCCCAGGTCAGGCTGCCCCCTGGAAGAGAGAGCAGCTGGTGCTGCTGTCCCAAGCTGCTGGGGTTGAAGGGAGGAAGCAGCAGCCACCAGCTGTGGAACCTGCTCACCATCTTTCCTGGGGCCGCATCAGCACCTCTGAAAGGGCTGGCCCCGTGGGAGACGCTGCTCCCTTGGCTACTGCAGGGGCAGACAGGGATGGCTCTGCCATTGCGCCCAGCTGGTAGTTGTGCAGGGAGACAGAGCTGAGTTCCAGGCAACTCTGCCTCCCCGTGAGCGATCCAGCACCCTGCCGTGTGCCTCAGGCAGAGCAGCACTGCTCAAGGGGACCTCAGGGCATACGGGGGAAGGGAGCCAGCTGAGAAGGCAGCAAGCCTTAGCACGTCTACACGCGATGGACACACAGCCATCTGCCACGCGCCAGCTGGGCTCCGGCTGGAGAGTGGGTGCCATGGGGACTTGGCTCACATGGCTTCACCCTCTGGTAGCCAAAGGAACCTGAAAAACCTCTTGCACGTTGCCTTCCTGGCCCTCTCAGAGATAACTGAGGGGCCCAGACTGGTGAGAGGAGGACTTACTGTCGCCTCCGCTGTCAGGCATCACTTCCGAGAACGAGGCAGAGGTGAAGCAGCTGTCCTCCGAGACTGACCTGGAGAGGGCCGTGCGCAAGGCTGCTCTGGTCATGTACTGGAAGCTCAACCCCAAGAAGAAGAAGCAGGTGGCTGTGTCGGAGCTGCTGGAGAACGTCGGCCAGGTCAACGAGCACGGTGGGCTTCTCCGTGGGGGCCAGGCTTGCCTATGGGGCGGGGGCCCTGCAGTAGGGAGGTACAGCATGTTGGCAGAAGGATGGCATAAGCCTGGCTCAAATCATGCTGAACTGAGCTTCTAGTGCCAGGGCCAGGTATACAGAGTGTCAAAGGTCTCAGCCCCACTGCTAGGGAGCTCACTGCCCTGTGGGAAACCAAGCCAGTAGCTGAGGCTGGCAGAGGTGGTCGGAGTCAGGCAGTGCCCACCAAAAAGGGTTGGTGTGCCAGTGTGCAATGCCATGTCCCAGGTGGAACAGATTGTGTCCCCTACTGAGTGGGAACACAGTAGGAGGTGCCAAGCTCACCCCATGGGGGTGCTCAGAGGTGATTGCTGAAAGGTGTGGCACTTTCAGGACCCATGGGGTGCCGTGCAGGCCCCAAGCCCTGGGTCCCCCCAGGAGTCTAAGGACCCCTGTTTGGTGAGCTGCAGGGCACAAGGACACAGGCAGCCCTATTGTCAATCTGCTCTGTCTCTGGCAGATGGAGTTGTGCAGCCAGGCCCTGTCCCCAAGTCCCTGCAGAAGCAGAGGCGGATGCTAGAGCGCCTGGTCAGCAGTGAATGTGAGTACAGCCTTCTGTCCTGCACCTGCCCACCCCAATGCCCATATTCCCACCCACCATGCAGGTATAGCGTCTCTCCTTTGTGGCATGTAGGCCAGGGCCCCAGCCAGGATCTGGGGGCTGTGAATGCACTCTTGGTCTGGTCCCTTTGGGTATCAGTGCTCTGGGCACTGGGATCTAGACCTTGCCCTCCAGGCTCAGGCTCCAGTGAGAAACATCTGCAATGTGACAGCCCCTGTCAGATGAGGAGGGGGAGGCCACATCCACGGTGCCTGAGAGTCGGAAAGGGGGAGGAGGGAGTTAGCTGAAAGAACAGCAAGGGGAGGGTGCTGCAGCAGAGGGAAGAGTATGGGCACAGGTCCAGAAGGGGACCAGCAGGTATGTGAGGAGGTGGGGTGGAGGAGCAGAGCTGGTACAGGTGGGGATAGAGGTTTAGGGCCTGTGAGCTGGCGGGGCCTTTGAGGCATCCAGGGTCAGGGAATTAGAAGAGACTTTCTCGTCCTCCCCATGCAGCTGCCCAGCCTGACCATTGCTCCATCCATGCAGAGTGGACTCCACGGTCCAGGGGCCCAAGGGGGTTCCCTATAAGGGGTTTGAGATCTCACCAGAAGCAGAGACCTCTGTTCAGACTCTTGACACAGCAGAAAAGAATTTAAAGATGCATCAGATTTTAACAGAGAGGAAGAGCTTTGTTAGAAAATGAAGGGTGAAGGTGCTGTTCATTCTCGGGATAGAGTGCAGTCTGTCTGACAGGGTCTCAGGCTCTTCTCTTAAAGGCGACTCCACGAGGGGAGGCTATTCTGGTGGTCCACCCCTCCTTGGGCTCTTCACTAGATGATGTTTGGAAGGCACTGTATGAGACATGGTGTCTCTCTGCTTGTTAACATGCTAGTGCATGCGCAGGGTCACTTTATGAGTGAGTGAGTACACAGTAGCTTTGAGACTTGTAGATTTCTTAGGGATCTGGGAGTGACAGGCCTGGGAGAGACTGACTTGGGTAGAAAAGGTATGAGCAACCTCAGCACAAGACTTCAGATTAGTCTGTCTCCTTTTCCTTCCTGTGTCTCCCTCCCACCTATCCTTTTTCATCCCTTCTGTCCTTCCTCAGGGGGACTTGCGGGTTGCTTGGCACTGACAGGTGAGCTGAGGCAAAGACCATGCCTGGGAGGGGCTTGGAGGGTAGGAGTGGTGTTCACAGCTGTGACACCCTCCCGGGGCCAGCCTGGCGGACAGCTTCGCACATGGATGCACATTGATGCACATGGATGCACATGGATGCGGCCCTTGGTGACTCCAGCCCTTGTCTGTGTCTGTTTTCCCCACTGGGAGCCTGGACTTCGGCCTGCTGGATTTCCCAAGTACTTCCCAGGGCTCAGAAGAGTGCCCTGTACACAGGAGACTCCTGGGGGACAAGTGCTGGGTGGAGGTCACTGTTGGGCTCTCAGGATCATGTTGATGGGGGGCTTGGAGGTGGTGGCTGGCCCCTGGGCAGCTTGTCACCAGTGCTGTAAGAGCCTTGGTGAGGGCCCCAAGGGAGAGAAAAGGTGTCGGGGGCACTGGAGGAGTAGGTTGTTGAAGACAGTGGAGCTGGACCCAAGGTGAAGACTCTAGGCAGCAGGAGCTGGGCAGCTAGTCCCTTCAGAAGGAGGATGGTGTGTCCCCAGGGCCAGGGGCAGGGTGGAGGTTAGCATGCAGCACACCTGCCACTTCCTTTCCATGTGCTGGTCTTCATCTGCACACACCCCTGGAGAAGGGTCTTAGAGCCTCACCTTCGCCCCTGCCCAGTGGAGCCACAGCTGCCGTCCCTCCCTCAGCCGCCCATGTCCGAGTCGCTGGGTTTGTGACAGGGAGCCCCCTGTGCTGTTTCTCTTGTGCTTCAGCCAAGAACTACATTGCACTGGACGACTTCGTGGAGATCACCAAGAAGTACGCCAAGGGCATCATCCCCACCAACCTGTTCCTGCAGGATGACGAAGATGACGAGCTGGCTGGGAAGAGCCCCGAGGACCTTCCACTGCGCCAGAAGGCAAGTGGGGCTGGGCTCCCTCCAGGAAGCTGTGTCAGGGACACCTAGAGCTGTGCCACTTGTCTCTTGGCTTCTCCCAGTGCCCGCTATGGATGTGTCCCCAGGAGGCCTTCCACGCAGTTAGGCCCAGGAGCCAAGCAGTGCCAGCTGATGTGGGTGCCAAGTGCCACGGCCCCTCTGTGGCTCTGCATGCAGTGCTGTGGCATCCGGGGGAGGCGTGGGGCTAGACTTTCAGTTAGACTCACCACGTAGAGGAGTAGGCTGCCTGTTGGCAGCACGGGCAGAGGCCAGTTCCTTGAAGATGGCTCACCCCAAAAGAACACTGGTGTCTGCTAGGCCAGGGTGGGCAGGCCATGGACTCGAGGAGCCTGCGAGTGGCCAGTACCTGTGTGGGATGTGGGCACATCTGAAGAAAGTGAGCTGCGTGGATGGCAGGCATGTATGGGAGCAGAGAACCAGAAGTGCAGCCTGCTGCCTGCCTGGACAGTGGCCGGGTCGGGACCATGCAGGTGGTGCTGTGTGCAATCGTGCCGAGGCCGTGCGCCCCCCAGCCCACGAGGGCAAGTTGGACGTGTCCTTGCCTCACTCTGTGGGGAGCACTGGGATTTCTAGGAGTTGGGCAGCCTGACTCGGGGACCTCATCACGTTATAGCCAGCACAGGGCAGTTTCCCCAAGCACAGGACTTGGCGTGCAGCCCATGGTGTTGTGTACTGAACCTTCTTCATTTCTGGGTGTTCATAATTGACCAAGAATGTGTATGAGCTATGACTGGATGGGGACAGCAGCAGGAGAAGGCTTAGCAGCAGGCTACGGAAGGTCTGGGAAAAGGTTCCAAGTGGGAGCCAGGAGCCTGGGGGTCAGCAGGGCCCAGGGAAGGCAGTGCAGAATGGGAAAGGCCATGGCCCGGACAGCTGGCAGGCCCCCATGAGGACAGCCAGTGTGTCTGGGTAGGAGAGACTGTTCTGAGACACAAATGGCAAAGGCAGAACCCAGGGAGCCCACCCAGAGCTGGCCCTGGGCTGTGCATGTTCACAGACAGGATGCCATGTCTTTGTTACTGGGAGAAGGGAACTGGGGTGCTTGGCATGGTTCTTAGCAAGGAGGAGGCACCCCCAAATGCCAGTGAGGGTCAGAGACGGTGGGGTTAAGTTGGAGATGACTCCCGGGCTAGTGCGTCCCAGCTCGCACAAACAGTGTGGGTACCTACGATGCTTCCTCCCAGGGTGCCCTGGTCCCCCAGAGTGTGTCGCCCCACCTCGATGATGAGTCCAGTTCTGTGAGAGTCTGGGAACTCTGTTTGTTGTGACAGGAAGTAGACCAGGCTCTGTGCGTGCTTTCAGTCTTTGGAGCTGTCAGAGCTCCTTGATTCCTTTATAGCGTGTCTCGTTAAAAGTCTTGCAAAAGAGGTAATGAACCCTGAGAAGGATCTCCCAGCTCCAAAGCAGCTCCAGCTTTTAACGACCTTTCAGAGGACAGAAGGGAGGCATGCTAGGAGAGGTCATCCTCCCTCAGGAAAATGACAGGTGTCTCCTTGTGAGCTGACGTCCTTCCACAAACCACACTCCAGAGGCCAAGCAGCTCTTCTTGAGCTGGGGTGCAAGTTGTTGCCCTCTTGAAAGTACATTTAGTAATGTTTTAGACCCCAGCAGGGTTTACAGTACATTGTCAGGAAATCCAGCACACGAGCATTTGCTCTCAGCTTGCACAGCCCTGGCTTGCTGCGCTGGCCGCTGCCTTGCTGACGGCAGGCTGCTCCGTGCTTAGCCCCGGTGGTGACGCACCCTTCTCAGTTCCCCCGTCAGCAGCAGGGCTGGGCGCTCACCTGGACAGAGCGCACTGTGTGGTTCCTTCCCTAGAACTGGATTCCTTACTCGTGTTTGTTAATTGTCATTTCATGTGTTCTCCAGCTTAAGGAAAAGTTTAATCTATGTAGACATGCTCTATGGAAAAGGCGACTGAGACGAGCCCCAGAGTGTGATGGGTTCCCAAGTGAAGGGGCCTGAGCAGAAGCGAGGCAGCAGAGTTCTGGATCTTGAAGAGGAGAGCATTCCCTGGTCCCAGAGGCTCCTGGGACAGCCCTGCCACACTACCCAGACAGGTGCTGGACACCACAGGGCCCTCAGATTCTAGAAGCTTCACCGTCCTTTGTAGGCCGCTGCTGCACGAGGCTGTTATTGTGACTCACAGGCTGGAAAGGGAGTGTGGGTGGCTCTGAGCACTAGGATCTCAGGGACTTCCGTGCCCGCCCCTCAGGCACTGCCATGCCACTTCTCCAGGCAGCCACCTGAGGAGTCAGCAAGTGGGCAGCAGCAGTCTGCCCTGTTCCTCCTTGTGGGTGGACCTTCCTGGAAGCATAGCAGGCTGGGGCATCTTTAGTGTCTCCTGCTGCCAGGAAGGTGCACCCGAAGGGAGGAACAGGGCGGACTGCTCCTGGCCCACCGTTGACTCCTTGGGTGGCACCTGGCTCAATACCAAACGCTACTCCCAGGCAACCCTGGAGTAGGTGCATTCTCATAACGCTGGTTTGCTCTCTGTCATGTGTCCAGAATGTACCCAAGGCTGGTGCCACAGTGCTGGGTGTCCCCATGACCACCTCCCAGCAGGTGTGGGTATCCTTTTGCTCATAGGAAAAGATGGTGGCCCCAGAGAGCAGGGGAACCCCTCACTCTTTATCACTTGTTCACTTACTTGCTTGTTATAAAACACTAAGGAGCCAAGTGTGGTGGCCACACCTGTAATCCCAGCAACATGGGAGGCTGAGGCAGGAGGATCATAAGTTAAAGGCCAACCTCACAACTTGGACTCTGTCTCAAAATAAAAAAGACTAGGATTATGATGGTAAAGTACTACTAGGTTCAGTCCCCAGTACCAAAAAAGAAAAACAGAACATGCTTAGGGCATGGTCACAGATACTAAGAAAAGAAGCTCTCCCTCCACATGCACATACGTGCGTCCTCACACACACTCCTTGTGAACGGCCCAAGCTCTGTCCCTTTCACCTGGCACACAGTCAGCCTGCTGTGGCTTCCAGGTGTTCTGGTCATTGTGAATTAACAGCCAAGCAGGTGAGGGCACCCTCGTGTGGGTGCTCCATTCCTGTTCCTCAGCTTCCTCCTCGGCCCTCCAGGGAGGCAGGTGGAGAGGCATGCAGCTGCCACTTCTGTCCTCTGGTGCTCAGGTCCCGCAGCCAGGCTTTCCTGCCACTCGCAGGGCTGAGCTCTATGTGGATCCTCTCCCTGGTGCAGGCCCAGGCCCCGTCTGCCCTATGCCTGCCGCACAGCGTGAAGGCCGCCCCTTCTTTTTGTCCTCTCCACTCCATCTTCCCCTGAGTGTTGTGCAAATAGGGAGGCTGTCAAGAGGACAGAGTTGCCCCCCTCCTGCTTCCCACAGCCCTTCATTCAGATTTGGCTTTTGTTTCTCATCTTGGCTTCTTTGTGACAAAAGCTGAAAGTTGCGTCTGACCTT
Organism: Aplodontia rufa; assembly: GCA_004027875.1. Taxonomy (NCBI): domain Eukaryota; kingdom Metazoa; phylum Chordata; class Mammalia; order Rodentia; family Aplodontiidae; genus Aplodontia; species Aplodontia rufa. The sequence continues at coordinate 8,426 of PVKS010011797.1, read as the reverse complement.
CACCCTAGATGTTGACTGGGGAGAGAGACCCCAGGTGAGCAGGAGGGGCCACCTCTGGACGTGGGTTGTAGTGGCTTGGAAGCAGGTGGTGGGCAGCTGGTTCTCAGATCTCAGCGGCCCACACAGCTGCAGCCTTCTTCATGCAAGGAAAATGGGCTCTGCCCCTGCTGTCCCTGTTTGTCCCCAGCTGTGCTCCAGGGACTGCTCGTGTTGCCGCCTCTGTAGAGCCTAGCGCAGTCTTGCAATGATCGCTGTCCTCCTTGAAAGACAAGGAAATTGAGGCTCAGGGAGGTGATGCCCTTGCTGCAGTGAAGGGGGAGGAACACAAACCCTCCCCCAGACAGATGGCCAAGCAGGAGGCCCAGGGGAGCAAGCAGGGGAACTGGTGGCTTCCTCCAGGTGCTCGAGGTCTCCCACGGGACACAGGCACACAGGAGTTCTGTCACTCTGGCACAAAGTAGGGAGCCAGGCCTGGGGGCGGGTGGAGGAAGACACTAGGGCCCAGAAGAGGGAGGACCAGGCCCTTGGGGGCAGCAAGAGGGTCCTGGGTACTGTAGAGTGTGGGAGCACTTTGCACCCAAGGAGGGCGTTTGGGTGGGAGGACCCACTGGGGCTTTGGAAAAATGGTGGGGCAGGCTATTCATTCTGTGCAGTGCGAGGGCAAGTGGGGGCCAGGCCCTTGATTCGTGGGTTCCAGTGGGTCATCATCTCCTCACAGGTGGTGAAGTTCCCCTTGCACGCCATCATGGAGATCAAAGAGTACCTGATCGACGTGGCCTCCAAGGCGGGTATGCACTGGCTGTCCACCATTGTGCCCACCCACCACATCAACGCCCTCATCTTCTTCTTCATCATCAGCAACCTGACCATCGACTTCTTTGCCTTCTTCATCCCCCTGGTCATCTTCTACCTGTCCTTCGTGTCCATGGTGATCTGCACCCTCAAGGTGTTCCAGGACAGCAAGGCCTGGGAAAACTTCCGCACCCTCACCGACCTGCTGTTGCGCTTCGAGCCCAACCTGGACGTGGAGCAGGCTGAGGTCAACTTTGGCTGGAACCACCTGGAGCCCTATGCCCACTTCCTGCTGTCTGTCATTTTTGTCATCTTCTCCTTTCCGCTGGCCAGCAAGGACTGCATCCCCTGCTCGGAGCTGGCTGTCATTGCTGCCTTCTTCACGGTGACCAGCTACATGAGCCTGAGCAGCTCAGCCGAGCCCTACACCAGGAGGGCCCTGGTCACCGAGGTGGCTGCGGGGCTGCTGTCCCTCCTGCCCACCTTGCCCGTGGATGGGCACTACCTGAAGGTGCTTGGCCAGACCTTCCTCACGGTGCCCATCGGGCACTTTGTCGTCCTGAACGTCAGCCTGCCTTGCCTGCTCTACGTCTACCTCCTCTACCTCTTCTTCCGCATGGCTCAGCTGAGGAACTTCAAGGGCACCTACTGCTACTTGGTGCCCTACTTGGTGTGCTTCATGTGGTGTGAGCTCTCTGTGGTCATCTTGCTCGAGTCCACAGGCCTGGGCCTGGTCCGTGCCTCCATCGGCTACTTCCTCTTCCTCTTCGCTCTCCCCATCCTGGTGGCCGGCCTTGCCCTCATGGGCGTGGTGCAGTTTGCCCGGTGGTTTGTGTCACTGGAGCTCACCAAGATCCTGGTCACCTTGGCAGTCTGCAGCGTGCCCCTGCTGTTCCGCTGGTGGACCAAGACCAGTTTCTCTGTGGTGGAGATGGTCAAGTCCCTGACACGCAGCTCCATTGTCAAGCTCATCCTGGTGTGGCTCACAGCCATTGTGCTCTTCTGCTGGTTCTATGTGTACCGATCTGAGGGCATGAAGGTCTACAACTCCACGCTGACCTGGCAGCAGTACGGCTTTCTGTGCGGGCCGCGGGCCTGGAAGGAGACCAACATGGCGCGTACCCAGATCCTGTGCAGCCACCTGGAGGGCCACAGGGTCACATGGACAGGCCGCTTCAAGTACGTCCGGGTGACGGAGATCGACAACAGCGCCGAGTCAGCCATCAACATGCTGCCGTTCTTCATTGGCGACTGGATGCGCTGCCTGTATGGGGAGGCCTACCCGACCTGCACCCCCGGCACCTCCCCTACGGCGGAGGAGGAGCTCTGCCGCCTCAAGCAGATGGCCAAGCACCCCTGCCACATCAAGAAGTTTGACCGCTACAAGTTCGAGATCACGGTGGGCATGCCATTCAGCAACGCCAATGGCACCCGCAGCCACGAGGAGGACGACATCACCAAGGACATCGTGCTGCGGGCCAGCAGCGAGTTCAAGAGTGTGCTGCTCAGCCTGCGCCAGGGCAGCCTCATCGAGTTCAGCACCATCCTCGAGGGCCGCCTGGGCAGCAAGTGGCCGGTCTTTGAGCTCAAGGCCATCAGCTGCCTCAACTGCATGGCCCAGCTCTCGCCCGCCAGGCGTCACGTCAAGATCGAGCATGACTGGCGCAGCACTGTGCACGGCGCCCTGAAGTTCGCCTTCGACTTCTTCTTCTTCCCCTTCCTGTCGGCCGCGTGAGAAGTGGCTGCTGCCCTGCGAGGCTCCAGTGCATGCTGCTGCGAGGCCCTTCCTGTGCCCATGCCACTGCCCAGCCAGATGGGCAACATGCTGCGTGCGCAGGCTCAGTGTGCCCACCCCAGCTTCGAGGACCCGTGGCTCGAGCGTGGACTGCCCAGGGGCGCAAGCCGAGCATTGCTGGAATTATGTGCAGTCTTCACCCACGATCCCGACCTTCCCCAGTGAGCTGGGTGCCAGGCTGGACCTGCAAAGCACTTTACAGATGGATTCTCCCACCCCCACTTCCTCTTACCCTCTTGCTTACTTTTGTGTTGGATTTATTTTTCGAAGAACCAAATATGTGTCTGTGTAGGCTCCATGATAGCATTTCTTATTTATTTGGTTACTGCTAAGCCTGGACAGCTGTTCGCCCGTCCAGGGGGTAAACACCTCTGCCTGTCCTGGCATGTAGTCAAGGCCTGCCTGATGCCCCCACCCAGAGCCGGGTGAGGCAGCGGTGGGCAAGGCATGTACACTGGGCTCTGGGCACCGCACCTGCTTCCTGGCTTCCCAACAGGTGATAGGCGCATTAGTGTAGGATTGCAGGTCCTCCAGGACCTACCTGGAGAACAGGGAGATCCCTGGGGCATCCCTCCTGCTGCTTGGGGCTTGGCTGTGTTCAGTACTATGGAGCAGGCCAGGGCCCTGCAGCAGCTGAAATAAACAGCTTTGGTGAGATCTGCATCCTTCTCATCTTTGCTTGCGACTTCTGCACGTGCTTGGGCATCAGCCGCACAGGGGTGGGTGTAGCACACATTTGCTGCGCAGAAGGCAGAACTGACAACCTGCCACGGAGCAGACCTTGCAGCCACCCCAAGTGCGAGGGACCCCAAGGTCTCTGCTGCAGCCCTCAGGTGCCCACACACGGAACATCAGCCCACCTGCCAACTCTGACCTCTAGATGTAAAGTGAACAGTGGCGATGATTTTGAAACTTGCATTACTGATGAAGTGGAGTGGGTGCAGGAATTCACGGCCTGCTGCCCTCCCCCAGGTAGTGTGCGTGTTAGTGAAATGGCCCTGTGACTGATCGTGTCCGGTGATAATTGCATAGGATTATAGTCAGAACTAAAGTCATTCCTGGGTGCTGGACCAGCAGGTGCTCCCACCTTGGGGATGAGTCTGAGTCCCTTAGGTCTTTCTTTCTATCCTGAGGGTAAGGACAGTCTAGTGCCCTCCTGCTCCTTGGAGGCTGGGCTCCTCCCTCTGGCGGGGGACATGGAGTCAGTTCACATACCCTCCATGCTCTGACCTGCAGGGTTCGGGCTAGGGCTGCCTGTGTTCCTCAGGCATTGCCACGATGCTGGGGTGATTGGAGTTCTATCCCTTCTGCCCGTGCTTCAGGTCCCACGTGTTAAAGGTGTGCTCATGAACTCAGTGGCAGTTGCCCTGCGTTGTTCACTCCTGGGTCTCTTCCCTTGGAAGAAGGCTGAGGTGAAAGGCCAGCCCTTTCCCTGTCCCCATCCCTCCATTCATGACACAACACTGCCCCCCAGGTGTGCCACAGATTGTCCAGGGGAAGCTGCTGGGCGCGCCCAGAGTCAACTCAGATGCCTCCCTTCACCACAGCACTGGGTGACAGAGGTACTGTGGCAACCACAGCAGACAATAGGCTGGGGAAGGAGGTCCCAGCACACAATAACAGCAGAGCCAGGGTAGGACCGGGATGCATCTGCCCGGCCGCTGGGCTGCCCTGCTGCTCTTGCACTCCGCAATGAGCTCCAGCTGACCGACAGAGCTACCATGGTTGGACTCTGGTGAGTGCCGGGGTTGGACGCCAGTCCCATTCTGCTTCTCACTGTACCAGAAAGTCCTGTGTGGCCAGGAGCCCTTCAGTGGCACCTGTCCCCAGGCCTCTGTGTCCCAACCTATGAAATGGGAAGTCTGGGCTAGATTCACGGTCCTTGTAGCTGCTTTTTTTTTTTTTTTAAGCGAGAGAGAGAGAGAGAATCAGTTTTATTTAGTTTTTCATGTGGATTTCATTGCTCTGACACTTTGTTGAGTATGTGGTGCTGGGGCTCCAACCCGTGTCCTCATTCATGTCAGGCAAGTGCCGCAACCGCTGAGCCACCCCTCCAGCTCCTCATAGCTTCGCAGCAGTGGTCCCCTTCCAAAGAAACTAAATGTCGTGCACTGCTCCAGTGGGAGTGGGAGTGGCGCTTGATTCAGGAATGGCAGGCACAGCACAGAGCAGCGTGGTGGCAGCTGGTTCCCATCCCACCCCTGCGCCCTCCCTGGGCAAGTCCGGGATTCCCAGGCCTGGCTCCTCCTGTGTAAAATGTGGACATGACGGTATCTGCCTCACTTGCCACTGGGAGGGGATGGGGCGTTCCTGACATGAGTGACTGCGCCGTGAACATCTGGTGATTTAAAGGCCACACATTCATGGAACTAAGGATTCACTGAGAGCGCTTAGCAGCCCTCATGGGAGAACTGAAGTCCTTGCTAGCTCCGAAGGAACTTAATACTTTGTGAAAATAACTATTTAGATTGGAACTGATCAGAGGGGCGGAATCTAAACTAAGGGCTGGCATCTCCTGAGGCTCTGTCTGCCCTCACCAGCAGCTACACAGCGAGATAGCGTGGTTTCCTGTTAAAATGTCCCTGTGACTTAACTAGTGGCCCTGAAGGGCACTGCTGCAATAGGTACTGCTGTGATGCCGAGGTGGCCCTGTGACCCCCAGGTGAGCCAAACTCCAGCCTCTGCCTCAAAATTCCTCCTGTAGTGGAGGGTCCAGATGGCCCAGGTGTGAGACGGGTAGTCTGTGGGAGCCCAGAGAGAGGGTGGCCTTTCCGTCTGGGTTGGACGGAGCAGGAGGGCAGGTCCAGGATGCAAGGTCTCAGGTGCGGCATGGCCCAAGACTGGATGGGAGAGCCTGGTGTGGCTGGGGGATGGTGAGGAATTTGGCCTTTGTCCTGAAGGAAGCGGGGTCCCTCCTGCCTGTCAGCACCCTTGAGAGATCAGGGAGAGCTTGGGGGCTTTGCTGGAAGTCCTGTGTGGCCCCGTTCCTCCACACAAACACCTTCCCAGGCCTGGCATGGGGGCTTTGGTGCTGGAGACAGCCTCGGGGAGAGCTGGATGGAGCATGAACAGTCAGGGTGCCGCAGCCCCCAGATCCAAGGCTCCCAGCCAGCCTCCTCAAGCCTCGCCTGTGGACAGGCAGGTCACCACCTCGCTGGCCCAAGAGCAGGTCTGAGGCACCTGGAGGGATCTGCAGAGGTCAGGACAGCTAGGGCCAAGACTGACCCTCCCAGGAGCTGAGCCCAACCCCCTACAAGGTGAGGCCACAGTGGGGGTAGCTCCAGCACTAAGTGGTCATTTGGCCCTCAAGACTAGGTCACATCCTCAGCATTTTACATACAAGGATTCAGGAAGTTCATGTGTGAGACACTCGCCCAGTCACATGGGTAGGAGGTGGCAGAACTGGGAAGGGAACCAGAGCCTTGGCCCCACCCCAGCACCCAGGGCCGCTCCCCACCGGCCAGCCCTCGTTCCTGGAAAAGGGGAACCCGGCGGTCGGTCACTATCCTGCTGCATGGCTTCCCTAGCTCAGGACCCAGGCGCTCCCTCTGCTTGTCCCCTCCGCTCCTCTTCCTGCTTCTAGGTGGTTCCCGAGGGCCAGGGTCTCCTGCTTCCCCTGCCTTGTCGCTCTGGTGAAGACTGACAGGCTTTGATGGTGACCTCCACACACAAGCAGGGTGACAGCATCAGATGGGGCCACCTACAGGACCTACTGTCACCCGTGCTACCCTCTGCATGGCTCCTGAGACTTCTCTGAGTGCCTCCTGAAACCCTGGGGGTCCCGCTCTTTGCCTGTTACCCCTGGAAGTGGGGGTTTACCTCCGGGGCAGGCCTGCCCCCGTCTCCTGTGTAGGGTCCAAAGGCCCCCAGACAGGGCCCCAAGCAGCAGCTCAGGTATGCAGCCCCCCAGGCCCTGGTTCCTGGGCAGTTCTTGATGGGGTAAGTCCTGGACAGCTGAAGGTCCCCTGCCATCCAGGCTACCTGTACTTTCCCCTTTGCAGTCCCCAGCACACAGTGGCTCATAAGAGCTGTGGCTGGGTGCACACACTGCCATTCAGAGGCAGACCCAGTTTCCATCATAAGGATCCTCTCTCCACCAGGAATTGGTGGCTGATCATGCAGCTGGACTCTGGTTCACCTGGGATACTCCTGTTGGAGGGCCCTGGAACTGGCCTGGTTTCGAAGGGCCAACCTAGGGCTTCTTTGGGATTTGTTTGGACCTAGCACTGGACCAAGTAGCACCATTTTGTGTTGATTATAGAGACGACCACTTCCCCAGTGGTACCTGAATAGGAGCTGGTCCTCTGGCTGCCCAAACACAACCACATTGCCCTCCTTTCCTGCAGCTCCCCATGGCCAGGGGCTGATTTCTGGCCTGCAAGAGTGATCGGAAGGGATGCGAGCATAATCCGTCCTTGCCCTCTCCTGCCATCTTGGATGACTCTCGGGACAATGACAAACAGAGATGAGGAGCAACCAGAGAGAAAACCCTGGACCCTGACAGCCCTGCAGGTGAAGCCGTGGGTGGATCTGCCTCGGCTTCCAGCCACAGGCAGGTGCTGTGTTGAGCACCGTGACTGGTGTCCGCCTGCAGCGCCTTCCCTCATCAGTTCACACCCACCTGCCCGCAGAAGAGAACACACTGGTGCCCAGGACCAGCGAGCATCCATCGCCCCCCTGCCCAGCCTGACTCTGGAGACCCCACATTCCAGCCAGCCTTGCTGAGCAGCCTACAGGAGTCTGCATTGACAGAATCAGTCACCAGCATGTCAAAACAAAACAGTGTAAAAGGGGAAAATGAATTCAATCGCAGTTTGGCCCCATCTGGGAAGGCCGCTAACCTGCCTTCGCCATCCTACAGAAAGGACACTTCGTGGGATAGAGCATCAGGACACCTGCCTGAGTGGCTTCAGCCAGGCTGCTGGGGCTGAGGGGCACGCTGCCGTTCCAGCTCCCAAGTCTTGGGAGTGTCGCAGTGTTGGGAGACGTTCCAGTTTCCACCATCAGCATGAGATGCTTGGCTGGAGGACAGAAGACAGCTTAGCAGGCTGGGCAGCAGGGACGTCTCAAATGGTCCAGTCACAGGCTGCAGTTGGGGCTGCCTCAGACCCTCACTCCTGCCTGGGCCTTGCAGGCTGCAGTGACTGCCCTGCTCCACAACTGTCCATGCTTCCCCCAGGGTGGTCGGGACTGAGCTACAGCTGAGCAAGACTCCATCAAAGGGTGGGTCACAAAGCAAGGGAAGGGTGAAGACCCCAGCCCCAGGTGGGGACTGTCATTCACGTTTGCAGCTGAGAAGAGGGAGGAACAGCAAGGTTGCAGCCCCAAAGTCCACAGCTGGTATCAAAGCCAGGATCCAAATTCAGGTATCCGGAGCCTTATCACCTGATGGCCTCAGGAAACATGCACTGGATGCACAGATTTGCCTAGACGCACGCTGGTCTTTCTGAAGGAAAGTCAGCTCCTAACTGGCAAACCGTCTGCACCTTCCAGAGGTTTTTTTTTCCTACTGTATGAATAATTCATGTCTCCACACATCCATATCTATTTTGCATTTTAGAACTTTTTTCAGAGGGGGTCATAGAGCTAATAATAGAATTCTGATTTTTCATTTTTACTTTTTTCCTCCTAATATCGCTGCCTTTTGTGGACTTTTTTTTCAGGAGACAATTCCAGTTTATATGAGTTTATATGGTAAGATAAAAGTTATATATCCATATGTACATGGATTTATACTTCCTTATGCAGTAATATTTAGAACCTTTTTTCTGTTTCGTTTTAAACTTGATTCGCACAAAGTGTCAAATTTTGGCTTGTACTTTCTCATTATCACACTGAG
>PVKS010011796.1:0-55574 GCA_004027875.1 Aplodontia rufa | reverse complement strand
TATTACTTTTCTCTCTCCTCCTCCTTAATCCTCCCCACCTCTTCTCTTCAGTAGGAGGTGTGGTCTGTGTGAATCTTCTCAGATGTAGAAATCAGTACTCACTGAAACAACAAATTTAATCTCTTAAAGCAGGGGCCAGAAAACAATTTTTGTAAGGGGCCAGAGAATAAATATATTTTACATTTTGTGGGCCACTTGGTTTCTTCAGATCAACGACTTAATTCTGTCATTGTTAAGTACTAACAGCAGCCACAGATAACACATAACTGAACGAGTGTGGTGTGTTCCAATAAAGTTGGTGAGCCACATTTTTCTCTTGGACTATAGTTAGTAAGCCTTGTCTCAGAGAACAAATAAGGTGCTTTAGCCCTTGGGAACATAGTGAATATGTGTTACCAGCAAATGAGCTCAACTATAATAAATTACACTGTGGTCTTTTATAAAAGTGTGATTTTTTTTTTAATAGTACTGATTTCTGTTTAGGCCATTATAATTTGCACCAAAGCTAAACCATACCTGGATGAATTATTTATAGTTGGCATAAGTTTTTACTGTCTAAATATCAAAAATGTCTGTTAAAGAAGGGAATGCACCTATTTCGGTATCCCGTTTCACTAGGTTTTGTTAATCTTTTGTTGGAAAGGAGGATGAGTCCCAGAGAACCCTAGCTCTACTCAGGAGTCAACTACGTAAACAAGGGAAGTTTTTAGTGAGTGATGCTCTTTGTGCTCTTGAAATATTCCTTACCTGCACTAGTGCTGTTTATGCCTGCTGTTCATTCTGGTGTCCTCCCTGGGGGGCTCACAGCGGAAAGCCAAAGACAGAGGAAGAGGATGGTATCCGGAGTTGGCTGGAGGCTGAGCTTTCCTGGGCAATCTCTATGTGGGGTGACATTTTGACAGTGGTGGCACCTCTTTTGTTATTCTCTGGGTGTCCAAAGCCTGCCAGTGCCTGTTTGGAAACTGGTAGTCTTCCTGGTATAATGGCCCAAATATCAGTCCCCAAACCACCTGAATTTGTTTGCCTGTATGCATTTTTGTTATTTTGGAGAAATTGTTTTCTCTAAAGAAACACCTTTCATTCTTTCTCCTTAAAAGGCTTTCATGAACAGTTTTTAATAAGAGGCATTTGTTTATGGGTGTGGAACTCATGCTGCTGTGGTCTGCTACCCCTGGGCTATGCTGAGTCTCCTGGAGCTGACCTATTCACATTAATCTCCCAAGTTGAAGCCAGCTCAACTCTCCCCGAATCTAATGTATTGTCTATAACCTTTCAAAATTGGCAGTTAAGTCAGTATGGGGAACTGTACTGGCAGCAATAAAAGGAAGCAGGACACGGGACAGTGCTCAGAAAAATCACAGCTGTCATAAAATGGAGTCTTCCAGTAGCTTGCTTGATCCAGAAACACGCAAAAGCATTTCATGCATGACAAAGCATTAGTAAATATTAAATATATTTTCATTCTGTTATTGCCTAGTGGGGATCAACCTCTCTCCTTTTTCTGTGGTTGTATTTAATACTTATTGGTCCCTTTTCTGGCATTCTGAACATACTTATGAGGAAGGAAAAGTTGCAGGGAAGAGAAAGAGCCAAGGATAGATATCAAAATTTCCATCAACAAATAAGCATTATCCTGGTTAAGACTAATAGTGAATAAAATCATTAAACTGAGTTACTTATGGTTTCCCTGAGCCTTTGAGACAGAGACTTTGATGTGTTGATTTTCTTTTCTTCTTTCTAAAAGAACAATAATAGCATAACCAGGAGAGTCTAACCTGGCAGCTGTTGTCACTGAGCTGTCTCCAACTGGTCTGGGTAGCATGGAGATGAACGCAGAGAGTGTTTGTTTTGGAATTGTTTGTTGTACTGAGTCACCTTCTTATATGGTTGCCTCTTAGAAAATGACATAATCTTTACTTCAGTGAATTCTGCGATATTATGTGTACTTTAACCCCTAAGTCTAAACCTAAGAATTAACGACACATGTACTACTTTGGTGATATGTCTTGATAAGAAATTATTAGCTTGTAGAAATTAGTACTTTGAGCAACACAACACGAAATAGTTGCATTTGGACACTGGCAATACTTACAGTAGAAACAAGGGAAGAGACTGTTTTTCCTCTTCCTGCCACTGCAGACAAGGGAAGTCTAGTTGCAGACATAAAAAAGTCAGATTTGAAAAACTTCTGAAGAAGGCTATATACTGGACCTCTGAATTTATTCTTACAGTCACATAATTATTGAGCATCTCATACATACACAGAAGTGTTCTAGGCACTAGGGATATTCACTATAAAACAAGTTATCTTCTGTCATGGAGCTTAAGTTGTAATGAGACTTATATTTTCATGTGAGCCTTAAAATAATGAAAGCAGTGATAAATTGCAATGTTCATGAAATAGTTTATACCACAAGTGATTTTGATTTGAGAATAGAAATGGAAATTTCAACATAGAGAAGTTGTATGCATGTAAAACTGGTGGACTAATTTCCAGAGTTCTGGTCTGCTAGGGAATCTAAGAAACACATTGCAACTGAGGACTTTTCTTATTTTTAAAAAGAAAGTTGTAAGTTGTACTACTTGCCAAGCACAGCCTGTGCTGGAATGCTTAAGACAAAGACCTCACTGCCTCTGGAAATGGTTGCTCTTTGGGTAGTTCTCTCTGCAGGAACCTTTTCTTTATAATGAACTGAAGCCTGTCTATCCAAGTGTAATTTCTAATGTCACTTCTTGGGCCCAAATAGAACATGTCCAAACATTTTCCCCCTTAGATATTTGAAGACAGCTATTTTTCTAAGTCCATGCTTAAAACATATATTTTTTCATACACTGTAAAGGAATTTAATTTAGGAAGCTTCTTTCACTAATTAGTTTAATTGAATGCTAATTAAGATCAGGTAAAGGCATGGATAAACAAAATGTTTACGTTCAATCCAGTATTATGGGGAGGGTAGTAGCATGGAAGGTCTCATAGAAAATGAGACATTGTGATTTTGAAGTATTAGAAATAAATTTTGGAATTTCTAATTGAATTATGCATAGCATTTTAATATCTTGAGTACTTGAAGGTTTACATTTTAATTCCTTGATGGTTGAGTATTTAGAGTCTAGAAGCATATAGTAACAATTCTTTATCTTTATATAGTGCTTGCTTTACAATTTGTAAAGCTTTTTTGGATAATACCTCCTTTGATTCTTAAATGTCTTGTGAGGTGGCCAGGGAGGAATAATCCCTTAAAAACAATCAGAAAATATAGAAGAGGGATTAAGTGTATGTGTGTGTTGCTTTTTTTTTTTTTTATCAAATGTTAGAGTTTGAGCTTGAATCTGAATATAGGGTTCCCCCCACCACCACATTGCCTCATTTAGAGCAAGAATACCTACTGTTTTCCAAAGATGAACGTTTCCTTCAGTTTATTTTATAAGCAAGAGTGATTCCTGCATAGTAGTATTTTCATGTTCTAGATTAAAAATATTTATAATTTAAATGTTTTCACTGGTGATATTCTTGGATAAGAATTTGGTATTTTTACAAAATCAAATAAGTAACATTGTGCATATTAACAATAACAGTTTGTGAGGCTGCTTTTAGCTTCAAAAAATTTCTTGGAGCAAGGCAAATCAAATTTTAATTTGCAATTTGATTTATATCATGAATTTTGGTTGCTGTGTCTTGACACAGAATTGAACCTATTATGAATTATGAATAGTTTTTGTTTCTGTAGAGCTTTTATTCTTCTAGCTGTTAAGATAATGAGATTTCAGTCTGAGTTTAAGGTCTCTCTTTAGAAGTAGAGGAATTGGGGAGGAAAACCCTCATGGTCTGAGACTAAGCCCTGGTCAGTTATCAGCTGGATTGAGATGAGTCCTAAATAAATAATTGTGTTTGTTTTCATGCGGTACTTAGGTAGCATTGTTTACTGCGGAAGTTGCTGAAGGTAGGAACATAGTGTGATAAGCTGTCAACCTTTTGCAGGATAAACTCAGGACTAAGATTGAATAGTTTGTTCCTGGGGGCAGGCAGATTTGAAGTGGTTATCTGAACCATGTGTTTGACCTGCGTGTCACTTCTCAGAACAGGGAACTTTAAGACAATACAGAAGTTTGGGACTGCAGATTATCTGCCTCAGTGGCTAGTATATTCCAATTATCATTGGTCTCTGATTACTTATATTTACCTATATCATCTCTGACTACACAAAGCAGTCAGCTCTTTCCAAAGTCACGAACACCCTAAATTAATGGGTCTTACAATAAAAGTGTTCACTAAAACCAATACGTTCCTATTTTATAAAGTTTGTGATAGTAAACTTTTGCATTTTTCTTCCTACCTTTCCTTGCATGAATCCTGTGAGAGCACTAACATTTGCTGACATTAACATTATACTCCTAGCACAGTGCTTCACGAGATCCTTGATGGGGGCAGTTTATCTGTTTTCAGAATAAGAAAACCAAGGGCCAGAAGCGTAAGCAACCTGCCTGAGCCATGGCACATCCTGGCACAATCTGCACCCATCTTCAGTTTCCGATCTGTTATTCCTTTTTCTGAAGAGTTTCTGGCCCAAATGGTTGGTAAGGAATAAAACTGATGTTTATTAAACTCAGGTTTTCTGTCTCCTAATGCCAAACTGCAGACTTGCTGTACTTTTGTTTCTTTCTTGGGGAGCAAGACCATCCAGTTAGAAAATTCCTTCATCTGTTAGTGTATACGAAATTTGCTTTATGTTGTCTTTGACGAATGACTTGTTGATCAGAATCAACTTAGGGATCTGTTCTCTGATGGTACATTAATAATGTGTAGGCATTAAAGATTCGTCCCAGAGAATATTTGAGCTTTGACATAGTGAACGCTGGCATTTTAAATTAAGGCTGTTGCTGTCAGTGCATTTTAAAAACTGTATGGCTTAGAAATAGTATTTCATACCTAACAAAATAAACCAGAGGTCATATATAGTTTACTAAGACAAAAGTAAGCATGACCTGTTTAATTTTGATAGGGGTTTGAATTGAGTTTTTCAATTATCATGAAAATTATCATCTTTCACAATAAGAAAGAATTGAACTGTTTTGCGGGGCTTTGATTTTCTAGAAGAAATAGCTTAAGCAACCTAATGTATTTTCTACATGCCATAGGGACTAGAAAAATTCATTGGAAGTTATTCTGAATCCTTCAAGATAAGGAAGGTGTCATGATGACAGTGTTTGGTGACAGTGGTGACTGTGTGACAGGTCTCTGATTGTTGCTTCTTGTCCTGCGGAGACTTTTGTATCTGGTTACGTTAGCTAAGCATCATTTTGCTTGTGGCACTGTGCTGGTGCAATTTGGCAGTACTCTGCATTAAGCCTTCTCTCGGGGTAGCTGATTTGGGACCCCTCTCACGCTCTTATGCCTATTTCTTGTACAGTACCTATACATGAGACTCTCATGATAAGTCCTTTTTTGTGGCAGTGTAATGAAAATAGTCCTAGATTTGGAAGCACAGAGGTCATGGAGAGCACCCTCCTGCCTCAGTCATTTCATAGGTAGCTCTGGTAAGAGGTCATTTTCCCTCAAACACTTGTACACTGCATGAGCTCACTCATTGTGTCCAGGCAGACTTAGGAAAAGTCCATTTAGATAACAATTTGCCCAAAGGCACAGGAATAGCAAGTGGTGGAACCAAAGTAGATCCAGGTCTTCTCATGCTAGTGAGTCCTGTACCATCAAGGAAGATGTTTAGTGTACACATTTTCCTTGAAACAAAGGTCTACCTCTTTTCCCTATATCCCTGTCACACAGTGCTGCCAGTTGCTGTCCCAGGACAGTAGATGTGGGATAGAGGAGTAACAGTCAACCAACTTTCAGTGGGTGTTAGCAAAACCTGTTGCCCTGCCATCTGGTTGATGATAACTGCTGCTCTCTGTTGATGTAGCAGATTTGCTTTCAGCAGGGCATTCCTGAGTCCTGAATAACTTGATACTAATTGCAGGATACAATGAAATCCAAAGTGAATTAGAATTTTAATTAAATTTCTTGTGTGTTTAATTGTTTAATGTGTTGCACAGTCCGGTTTGCCATTCTGTATCCAATTATGGTGAAGCTCCCCTTCGATTGAGTTTGTTTTGGGGTTTAAAATGGACTCTAAAAGGGTATTGATGCTTTAAGAAAATTCTTGGTTTTATAAAGTTTCAACATAAGAGATTGAGTGTTTTAGTATTAGGTTTGTATTGACTCTTGATATTGACATAAGTCTAAATGTGCAAAGCCCACAAAGACTAAATCCAATGAGCTTATGTTTAATTCAAAATATGGCTAGCTGGCCATTTTGAATATACTGGATAGGTTGACAATCTGAATATATGACTGGTTGGGGAAATAATCAAATATTAATTTTAAGTGTTTGTGAGTAGACTGTTTGCAATTGGTTTTTAAATTCATTTGGAAAGCAAGAATCTAAAATGGCTACTAAACCTGATTTCATAAAGGTGTTTGGAGGTTAAATGCCTAATGATTAATTTATGCATAAGTAATATTTTTAATAATTTGGAGGAAAGAAGACAGCTGAGGATGATGCTAATGATGAATAGTAATGAAGGCTTAAAAGATTCTAAGATTTAATTATGGAGATCATGTTTATTATCCTAAAAACAGAATAGGAAACTGGACAGAAAAGACAATTCAGTGGAGTTCAAAACGGCCCACTGACTTAGCCACGGGACCCAGGCAAGCCTGTCTTTCTGGAATGAAATTCATCCATCAGCTAAGGAAAACATTGAAAATTATTTGTGATCTATTTTTTGTCCTGCATGAGAAAAGAAAGTGGGGGAGGTGTGAAAGTTAATTGTGATACAAAAATAGTAATGTAATTCAACTTTCTTTTATTTCTACCCCACAGGTACGATATTCTCTTGGTTTTGTTCTTGTTCAATTCTGTGTAGCTATTCTGTAAACCATCAGGAAAATTCAAAGAACAGGCTTTATTTCATCTGCAGAAATAGTAAAAAATAGAAATTTTCATCAGTTTAATTATAAGTGAAAGTATTGCTTACATTCAAAATCCTAATAGAGGAAATAGGACTGATAGTCTATGCTGAGTCAGTAGGGTCCATCATCTTGCAAAGCTGAAGAACTTAACTGTGAGTCCTTGATCAAAAAGTACTGATAATGGGCTGCAGCAGTGGCTCAGCAGGTATGGTGCTTGCCTGGCATGCGTGAGATGTGGGATCAAACCCCAGCACCACACACACAACTAAGCAACGAAAGCCACATGAAAAACTAAATAAAAATTGATTCCCCCTGTCTGTCTCTCTCTCACTGTCCCTCTCTCTTTAAAAAAAAAAATGCAGATAGTATGTGATCCAGAGAACTGGATTATTACTAGTTTTTAATGAGGAAATCTTCTTGATATTACAAGCACAAGAAGCCAGAGCATTATCATGTAGGTAATTTATTGATTAACTGAATGTTCAAAGACGGTTCTGAGATTTACCAGAGATCTCAGCTGAGCTGAGCCTGCGGGCCATTAGCAGTCTCCACAGTTGTCCAAAAAGTTTTCCCAGAGCTCTTCTCTCAGGAGCAGGGGCCCTTCTGCAGGAGTTCTTGTTCCTTGTGCAGGGAAGCATCACCCCTGAGTACAGTTTAATAAAATTCTGCTTTGGAGTGATTTGTCTTCTGTGAGCAATTTCTTTCCTCCTTTCTTTTCCTTTTCCTCTTTTTTTTTTTTTGATTGATTTACTTATCTGTTTGTGTCCTCTTCTAGCATTTTCCCCCTTCTGAACCAAAAGCACTTTGCAAATATCACAGCTCAAATTCTAAAAAGATCATTGATTTTCTTTTCACAGCCGTGAAGGAAGACTCAGGGCTTACACATCACCATTCATTTCTGAGATAGGGATATTGATAGCATAATATTAAATTCTTTCATTAGAGAATTTTTTGTCTAGCAATAACCTAAATTCAAAAGTTTTCTGTTTGTCTCCATCTATCAGAATTGCTATCTATCAGTATATACTTCCCAGAACAGTGTGGTTCCTTGTTTCTATCAGAAACAATAAAATAAAAATTTTTCATTGGCTTTAATTTCCTCTGTGGCTGCCAAGTGGTTGCCCCTGAATAGCTATTGTTGTGTATCAAGCATGGCCAGTTTCTAAAAGCTTAGTCAGAAGTCAGATGTCCCTAAGGGTCTGGTGGGCCCACTGTAGTTACCTCTGCCTTCTTTGCCTCAGGCTGCTGGCTTTCATTTGCCCTTCACCATCTTTAAGAGATGTTCAAATCAGGATCAGCAGTCCTTTTGCTTCAGAGGACCTTTCATGAGGTGAAGTCCCAATCTGTGATGACACTACTCGTGTAGAGACAGTTGGAGAAAAAAATGTGAGGAAGTCCTTATCATTTCTTCATAAGCTGCTGTTGGCCTTTTAACAATGTCCCCGAGGCCAGCGTAACCCCTGCAAACACAGACACAGTGCTGCAAGAGCACCTCTCCCAACTGCCTGTCTCCAAAGTGATGCACCTCACTCCTTGGCTGACTTTTGTTTCTGACTCCTTTCCTCGCCCCTGAAGTCACTGTCTTCATTTAGGTCTTCAGGCCCTTCCATCCAGCCTGCTGAGGTTGTCCCTAAAGTTGTCTCCCTGTGTTGGGTGTCAGCCCCTCTATGATGTGGCTGCCAGAGTTTTCTGTGTAGCATGCAGATATGAGCTGGTTGTGGGCATGCATTCCTTGAGTGCCACTCATTGCCCACAGAACAAGATAGGATTCCTGCAGTATGTGTAGATGTGTCTCCAGCCCAGTCTGTGCCCAGGGTTAGCATGTTTTTCACCATATCCAGTGCTGCCTCCTGACTAAACTCTGGGCACTTGCCAGAACATTCCAGGCTCCTTTATGCCCAGAGGCCTTCGACCAGTGTTCTGTACTGGCTTCAGGTATGTACTTCCTGAGGTCTGCTAGGGAATGGCTTTTTATCTTTCAAGACTTGAACAGACAGTGCTACTGTTTTCATGCAATACCCCTGCCCTGTGCTATAGGATCAATTAATCTCCCCCTTTACTGTCATGTCTTACACTTTTGAGGAGTACATTATTAGACTTACTCTTTTCACATCTCCATCTTTATCCTACACTGAAACCATCTTAAGGCTAGGGACCATAATTTTTTTTGTCCCAGCACAATGCTTGGTATACATTAAGTATTTAATAATTGTTCAAATAAAAAGTAGTGGAAGCAGCTGAGATCTAATAAAAGACTGGCTTTAGATTCTTTAATTTTTATTTTTGTTTTTTTGGTACTAGAGATTGAACCCAGTGGCACTCTACCACTGCAGTAAATCCCCAGACCTTTTTATTTATTATCTTTTGAGACAGTCTCTCCAAGTAGCCCGGGCTGGCCTTGAACTTGGAATCCTCCTGCCTCAGCCTTCTGAGTCACTGGGATTACAGAAGTATGTCATCACATCCAGCCAATTTTAGATTTTAAGTGTCACATAACTTAGGGCAGATTGTTACAGGCTATAGTAATATAGAAGGTTCTTAAAGATAAGATGGGGACCTAAAGTTGCAGAGGTAGTTGGGATTTGGAGTGGCAGAAAAATGAATATTCATGATCATCAATAATAGGTTTGGAGCTGAGACTGAGGTGTGTTTTAAGGGTGTCTTGAACAAATGGGACTCTTTTGAGTTTTAATTTTCCTATTTAAAATGTTTCTGTTATTATTCATGACCCACACAATTTCCACACTCAGTATTGTGTAGTGATTAAGAAACAATCAGAAGACTCAATCTAATAATTGCTTCATGAACTTGGGAATGTTGCTTGACTTTTCTGAGACACAATTTGGAAATCTCAATATGGTGATATAATACCTACTTCACAGCATGCATTATACAATTTAAACAATAATGCTATTTGTAATTCCTTCTGTTTTTACTGTGTGCCAGGTATTCTGGGGGCCCCTTTCTCTGTGTTAACTCATTTAATCTTTGCATCAGCTCCCTGTTGATTAGGCATCATTTTGCTTCTAGCTTTACAGTGCTGAGAAAATGATACCCTCAATAGAAATATGGAAGACACAATTCCAAATCATTTTGGGACTTGGGCAAGAACAAACCCCTCTGTATATAAAGGTTGATAGTAATGACTATGTCAGTGCATTGTTGGATTCCAAGGAGAGTTGAGTCTGCTAAATTCTGGGCAGGTCTATAGAACTTGCTTGGTCTATCATAGCTTTAGCTGAGAAACTTGGAAAATAACCCCTGAGATCCCTTGTCATAATGAATGCTTCTTTTGGGCAACTGGAGTGGGATAGGCCTGGGATGGTGGGAATGAGGACATTCTGTGGTTGGAGCTCTGAGCCCAGGGGTTTTGTCTGACCACAAGCCTAAGCTAAGAGCCATGCCTTACCATGGATTGTTTTCATGAGCTGGGGATGTTCTCTGATCTTTGTCTCAGGGATGATCTAGGTAAAAATTCCCAGAACTCAAGAGCCCTAAAAATTCTCCATTCTTTATTAAACTCAAGGTCATATATATATACAG
The DNA here is from genome assembly GCA_004027875.1 of Aplodontia rufa. Taxonomy (NCBI): domain Eukaryota; kingdom Metazoa; phylum Chordata; class Mammalia; order Rodentia; family Aplodontiidae; genus Aplodontia; species Aplodontia rufa. The sequence continues at coordinate 45,064 of PVKS010011796.1, read as the reverse complement.
GTGAAAACACCATTACCTTTAGGATTGAATAGGCAACATTTGAATCCTGAAACGTAAGATTTTCTAGTCAAGTAACCCTTGAAAAACATTTCAGCTCTCAGCCTGTTTTCTAATCTGCAAATGAGAATAATCATACTTATTGTGTGAATTGTTGTGAAGGAAAATGAGAAAATACAGGTAAAACAACTGTACCTGTTGCTCCAGAGATCGCAAGCACTTAGAAATGGCTGTGCTGATCATTTTAGTTTTTCCTTCCAGATCCATATAGCCCCAAGGTTCTGGCCACAGTTCATATACAGTGGCTGGGAGCCTGTTGGGTCATATCTCACAGGTTCTGAAGCCTGAGACCAAAAGGCAGTCTCTTCGGAATAGAAAGAGATCAAATCAAGTGAACTGTTATTCATATGGTAGGAAATACACCAAAGTGTTTTTTTTTCCTCCTCTCATAACCACTCAATACAATACTTCATCCTCTCACCAAAATGTGGGAGGGGGAGTTCCTTATATGTACCACATGTCTTGGTCTGTTTTGTGTTTGCTATAATAAAATATCTGAGGCTAGGAACTTCATTACAGAAAGGAGATTTAGCTCACACTTCTGGAGATGCAAGAGCATGGTGCTGGCATCTGCTGAGCTCTGGTGAGTCTGTGGCCGCTGGTATCATAGTGCACATTAGAAGAGATGACCTGGTGAGAACCTCTTGAAGACCTAATTGCTCCCCACTAGGCCTCAGCTCTTAAAGAATCCGTAGACCAGTATATATTTATTATTTCACAACCATCTCAGTGAACCATCAGTCTGTGAAGGAGCTGGGCCAGGAAGGAGAATCCAGGTGTAGATTGGCAAGATCCAGAGCATGCAAGTGGGGAGTGGTGGCACACAATGCAGGATTTCCCTGAGGGCTTAGCTGGGTCTGAAGCATTTTTAGGGCTGTTCACTATTTGTGTGGGGAGAGACCCCTCAGGAGCCCTAACACAGCACTAGTCAGGGACAAAGCCCCATGGATGGGGCACAAATTGGGCATATGATGCTGTGACTGGGACCGACAAGGTCCATGGGGAGCTCTTAGAAGAGGGAGCAGAGCCTTGATGCTTTTGTTCATCACTGAACCTCAGCTGATGGGGGTTGGAAGGCTCTGTGGCTCCAGTGATTTTTCTAATACTCAGCAACCCTTCAAGTTTAGGAATTTAATTGTATTTTTTCTTGCACATTGTCTAATGTATAGTAGACAATAATTTTTTAAAAAGAGAATCTATGTTTTTCATCTGGTTTTTGTTTTTCCTCCACTTAGTTTTATACGTGGTGCTTAGATTCAAACGTGGGTCGTCATGCAAGCCAGGCAAGCGCTCTACCACTGAGCCACCTCTCCAGCTAGCTTAATAGATATTAAGTCCATTTGCTAGTGTATCTTCAGAATATTTCTGGAGGATTTTTTTTTTAAACTGGCTGGCACACATGCCTATCTCAGGCCAGTGAGACTGTTCTTATTTTTGTTTCAGGAGTAGACGCTTGAGTTTTACTACTCTGTATGCTTTTATTTCACTTGGGAGTTTAAATTATTTCAAAATGGATAGACTGTAGAATAGAATAGTCCCAAATCACAGGACAATTTGAAGTTCATTGACAAGAGTGAGAAAAGTGTGCATTGCAGAATATTTTGCTCTGAGTTTCACTAATGTAATTAGTTTTGGGGGGTGGGAACCAACATTTAGCAGAAAGGCAGGAACAGAAGATCAATCTAATACTTCATGGTGGAGGATGTGGCTGGTTTGAGCCATCTGTGTATTCTGAAACTCTTATGCACAACTAACTCTGCAGCAAGTAGGGTTTTTCACACTCCTCTCTTCTGTCCACTATTTGGAACACCCAGATAGTGACCTAGCCAGAATAATTTAAGCTGGGTCCAGATCCCGAGCTTCCTTACCATGATACTAGTTCCTAATATTAGAACTTGCCTGCATCTGCCAAGAATGAGGGCAGTCATGATTCCATCCCAGGTTTGAATTTTTTTTCAGAAATATTTGTGAATGCTATTGTGCCTTTTGTAGGGTGAACATATAAAGCAACAGTTGAGTGAACAGCAGCTCTCAGTTAATTGTTCTGCAGCTAGAGGAAGCAGAAGTTTAGTCTGTGGATCCTGTGTTGGGGTGTGTGGTTTGACATCCAGGCATCACCCAGCAACAGCTTTAGAAGCTTTGGGTTTTCCCTTTCTCAGAAGCCCTGACAGGAGGGTTGCATTTCCTTTACGGAGGGAGAGAAACCCATCTGTGTGTGTTTTACCCATCTGCTTTTGGGTGGAGTGCACAGCTTGCACCATGTTCTCTCTCTCTCCTTTTTTTTTTTTTCTTTTTTTAAAGAGAGAGGAAGAGAGAATGAGAATGAACTTTATTTTTCAGCTGGGTTTCGTTTTTCTGACACTTAGTTGTGCATGTGGTGCTGGGGTTTCAACGTGGGTCCTCGCATACGCCAGGCAAGTGCTGTAACCACTTAGCAACACCTCCAGCCCTGTGATCTCTCTTCTTAAAGGTAAGTGGTGCAACCCAGCTTCCTCTGTAGGCCCCCGTTTTCCTTCTCTGTGCAGCTTTATGACCCTGATATTTAATGGTTCCATGCAAGGGGAGGTCTTGCTTTCTCAGTGATTTTTTCTATCCTTCAGCTCAAAGCTGAAAGCTTCCCAGGTGCTGGAGAGATTCCTGGCCATTGGTTGTGATCTGTGAGCCCTTAGCAGCCTTGCCCTCCTCCAAGAACTTCTGTAATGCTGGAACTGGATGTACTGCAGTAGCAGCCTTGCCTAGGGATCTGTCATCCTTAGTTATTCTGCAGAAAGGCCTTCTCTAGCCACATCACCTATCCAGATCTTTTTGGTGTCTGTAAACTGCCCTAATTCAGTTTCTTGTACCTAAACCTGGACCTAAATTGCGAACCATCGTGTGGTTCTGCTGTCCACCCTAGAACTCTGAACATCAGCTTGCAAGGTGTTCCCCTTAACATGTCTGGGTTTCGCCCAATGTGTACCTATGAGCCCTGACCCCTTCTTCATGCTGTGATACAAGTGTCGTCTGCATCAGCTCTGCCCTGGGAACTCGCAGGGCAGGACAGCTACCTGTCCTCTCATACTTGGAGTCCTGTGATCCCTAGTTCTTGTATTGATCACCATTGAACCCATGTTGAGTGATGGCTTGCCCCGCAGCTCTCCAGGGTTTCCCTTCTCACCTTTTTCACGAGCTGTCTTTGTGAGTCTTGGCTCTGCATCTTGATGGTGAGCTCATAGGCGACAGGTGTCTTTATAACCCAAAGGTCCTGCTGGGTCTAAAATTTTACCGAACTACTTCAAATCTTTAAAATTTTATTTTTTCTTAAAAAAATGTTATTGGCTATTTGGTCACAGCAATGTTTATAATCAATATAACTTTTTCTTTTACAAATGCATTTAACCTTTGAAAGTTCTTGCTTTTTTAGAGTGATTTTGGGTTTTGATGGGTGACAGTCGCCTCAATGCCACATTTATAGAAATCCTGCTCAGTTTACAGTGAACTTCTGCACGTAGTTCAGTATAAGACAGTTTGTATGTAAAGGATGAATGTTGGTTGAAAACCCTTTCTTCATGCATAATTATCATAGAAATTGAAGGGGAATGCCTATAAACCTTGTTAGATTGCCTTTCAATTTTCCTTATTCTGTTTAATATTGCCTTGTTACAATATTGTCTGTTTTCGTATTCTTCTAAAACACATTAATTCAGCAGCAAACTTCATATTATCAGTCATAATTTAAAATGTGCTACCACAACTTAAATTTACTGTGCCAGATCAGCATTCCTAATTCATGTTATCTTCAGCATTTGAATTATGGCATAGATGTGTTGGATCAGAGAAAATTCAAATTTTTTAGAACCTGCTCTTTACATGGAAGGACTGACATAGTGGGGGAGGTATCTTGCTGTTTAAACTTGAATATTGAAGCACCTCTTCTATCTTATTCAGTGACAAGAGAATATACAACGCATTTAAGTGGAAGAATTGAAGTAAGGCAATATAGTCCATATTAACTGGAGATCCATGTTGTTAGGGCTAAATACATGCTTGTATTCCCAGTGTTAGTGAGTGGCTGGCCCATAATAGGTACTCAATCTGTTGAACGCATGCCTAAATCAACTGTATTAGAAGCAAACAGGAATTTTAATATGCTTATTCAATGTTTATTATACAACTAGCTTTTTTTCCCTTCAATGACTTAAGATATGGTGCTATTTATATTGCTCTACCTCTTTGATGTCTAAGTTTTCCACTAAATGTTTATCACTTTTAATGACAAAAAGAATAGAAGTAGCATTAAGCATTTATGTAGCGGTTTCCATCATTTTTTGGACTAAATCTATGTATTAAAATGTACAAGTGTCTGTTTTTATTTATCTTCGGAATACACTTGAGTGACAGGACAGGTATCAACAAGTGGAGGCCCTCTTTTCTCACTTCAGAATGTTGGCCTTCTATAGCAGGAATGACAGATACACAGATGTACCACTTTGGTGAAGAAAGTAAAAAATAAAATGTTATACACCACAAGCCACACACATAAAGTTACTAACAAATATAGACCCAAATTACCCAGTCTAACATTTTCCCCACTTTAAATCTATTACAGATTTAACTGACTTCACATTTCATTCAATAAGTTCTTTGCAGTGTCACTGAAGTGCAGTGATGGATGTGTATTTAAAATTTCTATAAAGCCAATGTTGAATGAAATAAAGAAGTGTAATATATAAGAAAATACAGTTTCTCAGAGCCAAGCATTATCTTATTTTTATTGGGATTTTGAAGCCCTTATTCATTTCCCTAGCTAAAAGAGCTACGTGATTTGGAATGTAAGGAATAAATTTTATTGTGATTTATAAATCTTTATTTCATTTCCTTTATGGATCCTCAAATTGTTGAAGATGTTTCTTCTGAATATTTTTGTCTTCTGAATATTTTTGTCTTGGGTTTTGAAGAATCATAGCATAATTAGTATGCTGTGGTTTCATGGGAATGAATTATGGGAAAATAAGGATTTAGGATAGTTTATTGGAAAATTGTATCTTATCTGTTACCTACTTGGTAGATTTGACTTCATGATATAGAATATTTTAAAAATAAGTATGTGAGTTTTATTCTGGAAATTTTCAGTTAATAAAAGGAAACAAAGCAACATTTAACAATAGCCTAAAAGTTGTATCTTAAAGGAAAGTATAAACACGAGATAGAATTTTGAGATGTTTGCTAAGGTGTCACTTACTTTAAGAATGCTTTCTTAGGACTGGAGATTTTAGAAGTGCTTGTAACATGAAAAAACAGCCTGGACAGACTATTCTGATGTTCTTTCATGTTTTGTTGGTAATTCTAAGGGTGCTTTAGGTAGTTATATTCATAGTCCAGCTAACTCGGTGGTCTGCCCTGGGTGCTGCGCACTAACTGAGATGTGCCAGCCCACGTAGTGATGGTCTGTAAGGTCTGTCTCTAGGACTTCTTTGGGCTCTGGAGTTGTATATTTATCTGATCTGTCTTCAGTCCTGATGGAAAAATGAGTCATATAAGCTAACATCTATTAAAATAATGTGGCTTTTTTTTCAGAATTTTTTTCTAGATCATAAGGTCTAGTGCTCTAGAGCTAGTTTTTGAAGATTTGGCACACGTTTGCCTCAGGTAAATAATTTTCATATGTTAATTATTGAACCTAAAATATATTTGAGTACTTAAAACTTAGCATTTGACTTCAAGGATATGATGAAGTTTCAGAGGTGATTTATAAATGGAATAGTCCTGAAAATTTCCCCATGAAATTACTTTTGCTGGGTAATACTATGGTATCATGTTCTTGGCTCATATCAAGAAGGGCTTCAAGGTGCACAGTTGTGTATAGGATGTGGTTGAAGACAATGGTCATAAATTACAGTGTCCCGTATATGAAAACCCATCAGAGAAAAATTTTTTGCCAGAATTGTTATAATTCTCTTGAGACTGATCCTGTTGTCCTTCTCTGCTTCGATTGCCAGGAAGTTTAGCACAAAATACATAATCAGTGTTTGACAATTAATCACTTACCTTTTGGGATACATTTTTCTTTTCTATTTTTTTTTTTTTTTTTTTTGGTCCCAGGGACTGAACCCAGGGATACTTAACCACTAAGCAGCGTCCCCATTCTTTATTATATTTTATTTTGAGACAGTCTCGCCTAGCTGTGTAGGGCCTTTGTAAGTTGCTAAGGCTGGCTTGAATCCTCCTGCTTCAGCCTCCCAAGACACTGGGATTACAGGTGTGTGCCACCATGCCTGGCTCAGAAGCATTCTGTAAACCAACTTTATTCTAATCTGGGGTGTGAAACCTCCTTTGGCACTCCATTAAACCTCAACATATTTGTTGAACACCTGCTGTGCTAGACACTATGCATAATGCTAAGCGCATGCTGATGCTAAGCACATGCTGACATGGTCCTTGGCCTCAGAGCTTGTAATCTTTTTGGGGAAAAGAAACATTAAGCAGATTATCATACCAAAAAAAAAAAAAACCTATGAAATTTCGACAAATACAATGAAGGAATGTTATATAACATTTTGAGTCTCTAAAATCAGAATCTTTCCTAATTGCTTTTTTCCTTATGTTATATCCTTTTTAGTAACAGATGCAGAAATCTCACACATGTGCACACATACTCGTGTGTGTGTGTGTATATATATATATATATTTATATATATTTTAGTTTTTTAAAGAGAGGGACAGGAGAGAAAATTTTATTTAGTTTTTCATGTGGCTTTCATTGCTCCAATACTTGGTTGTGTACATGGTGCTGGGGTTCAAACCTGTGTCCTCAAGCATGCCAGGCAAGTGCTGTAACCACTGAGCTACCACTCCAGTCCCTAGTGTATTTTTTGAGAGAGAGAATGTGTGTGTTAATTTTTTCATCTGGTTTTTGTTTCTCCTCCTCTTGTGTCTGTGGGATCTTGTGCATGCCAGCAGGTGCTCTACCACTGAGCCATCTCTCCAGCCCCTTGAGTGTACTTTTATACTTACATTTTTCTTGTAAAAGCTCTTGCCCAATACAATTCAACAACCGAATATTTTTCCTGTATACAGATATATCACAATTTATTTGCCCAGTCCCTCATCATTGGGCATCTAGCTTATTTTTAACTGTCTACTATTATAAAGAACAAAAGAGTGTTTCACTTTTCACTTCATTGAAAACCAAGGTTTCCCATTGGGTTACATGTGTGTAAGGAAAAAGTGCATTCCATATCCCACTCTCTAGAAACTAGGCTAGAGTGGTAATTTGAATAGGCATTGCGGGAACAGCGAGAGTCAGTGCAGCATAGTTTAGCTAGCTTTTCTTGGGCCCACAGCTGCCTGCATTGGGCAACTTCTGCCTATTCTGGAGAAGAATTCGGTTCATGCTATGGCAGTGTGGTTTTATCTTTGGGCTAGTCTCCCACTTGGAAGCACTTACCCGCCTGCGTGCTTCTGTTGGAGAAAGGGTTTACAAATCTGGCTTTGTTAGTTCTTACACCAAATTCATCAGCAAAGCCCACATCCCTTATAGAAGCGCAGAGGTGAGTGCAAGGTAATTGGAGCCCCAGAATGGCTGTGTCCAACAAGCCTGCTGTAGACTTCTGTGTTCTGGAGCATCTCACGTTCGCTGAGGAGGCCAAATCGCCAAAGCCTTGTTCACCAGTTGTTTTCTTCATGGACTTTTTTTTTTCTTTTTTTAAAAAAGACAATCAGTTTTTTAACTGAGGTTTTTTACATGACTTTTGTTGCTCTGATGCTTAGTTGTGTACGTGGGTGCTGGGGTTTGAACTTGCATATGCCAGGCAAGTGCCGTCACCGCCGAGCCACCGCTCCAGCCCCTGCTCCAGCCCCTTTGTAGACTTTATTTTCACCTCCCTTGCCCACTTTTTCATGGATAACATTTATCATCATGCTGTATTGATCGCTAACATTTCCACATATGTTGCAAATATTTCAGTTTGTCTTTACTTTGTAATAGGGTTGTGATACTTTTAATACAGTGATTACCAGCGTGGGCTTTGAGATGGATCTTTGTCTCAAATTCTTTTCACTGACTGTGGACTTTAGTTAAGTTGCTTGTAACGTCTTTAAAGCTTGTGTGTATTGTTCTTGCTTCTGTTTCTCATTTGCTCTAAAAAGATTAGATGTAGACATAAAATGAATAATGCATGTTCACTGTGCAAACTTAGGAACACACAGGTAACTAAAATGGAACCAGTAAAGCCATTCCTAGTGTTCATATTCCAGCATTCATATTTTCACAGAAATATGTTAACAGATATTTGTGTCATATTAATAGGGATCATCATATACAGTTTTGTAATAAGCTCTTATAAATTGCAAATATCTCTCTTGATTAATGTATATATCTACCATGTCATTTCTAAATTCCATTGTACAGGTATACTATGATTTGTTTACTTTTTTAAATAAAAATTTCTGATTTTAATTGTTAAAAATGTTATAATGGGGCTGGAGCAGTAGCTCAGCAGTTACAGTGTACCTGGCATCGCAGGTACATGGGTTCAAACCCCAGCACCCACGCACACAACTAAGTGTCAGAGCAACGAAAGCCATGTGAAAAACTCAATGAAAATTGATTCTGTTTCCTTTCTCACTGTCCTTTCTTGTAAAAGAAATTAAAATGAACACTTCACAATAACTTTTATTAAGCTGAGTTTTTTTTGAAAGGAGAAGTACATTCTGAAGGGTGTGGATGTTCGCTCATCCTGACTAGTATCTTTTTTCTTCACAGTTGTATAAAATATCTTGTTATTTAAATTCGTATTTCTTTTGATTTCTAGTAACACTACATACATTTCATGTATTTATTGGTCATTTTAATTTCTTTATAAATTGAACCATTTATTTCCATTTTAAATTGAGGTATTAATTTTTCTTATGGATTTTCCAGCACGCTTACATATTGTAAGGATAGTACTCTTTTATCATGCATATAACAGATACTCTTCTACTTTAACTTTTATTATTATTTTTGATTTAAGGAAAATTTTGTTCTTTAAATGAAAGCATATTTAGCCATCTTTAATTTTTTTGACCTTTAAAATGATGTAAGTGGCTATCACTGGTTTTTTTCAAATATTTCTATTTTTGTTTTTGCTTCAAGCATATTTCAGTCTTCCACGTTTTATATTTAAATATAGAATATAAGCCCCAGTGAGGGCACTGATTTTGTCCCTTATTCCTTATTGTTGGCTACATTCATGGCATATTATAGGTATATCTTACTTATCTAATAAGTGGTGTAAATCTTTATCTCAACTCGAAATTGTTGTGAACCATAATAGACATATGGCTTTTTTAACATTTTCAGAAATCTGGGATTGTTTTTGTGTATTTGTAATCTTTTATTTTTTCTCTATTTGAAGCATTCTTCTTCTTACCTATTTACCTCTTCTCATCTTTAAATCTCAGTTCATGCATTGTTTGCATGGAAAGCTTCTGTGATAACCCATGAAAAGGGTCACATTCTGCATTTTAACTTTCTGTAATGCTGTCTTTCACTGTAGTGTTTAGCATGCTATTTCCCATTTCTTTGTGGAACTGTTCAAATGTTTCAAAGTCTCTCCCTGCCACCGACCAAGTAGGCAAGGTATGTTTAAGCTTGCCATCATTGTGTTCACTGCCTGAAACACATTAGGTACTTAACAAATTTTCTTTATAAGTTAATTTTTGCATAGATAAATGAATGATTGAATTGCCTTAAAAAATCACATACCAAGTTCGTTCATTTTTTTTTTTTAAGACAGGAGGACAGTGAGAGAGCAAGTGAGAGGTAGAATCAATTTTTATTGAGCTTTTCACATGGTTTTCGTTGCTCTGACACTTAATTGTGTATGTGGGTGCTGGGGATTGAACCCGTGTTCTTGCACATGCTGGGCAAGTGCTATAACTGCCGAGCCACTGCTCCAGCCCCACATACCAAGTTCTTGCATAAATTTAACCCCCTCTAAGACTTTATATTTTGTATTATTGGGTTTTCTGTCAGTTTTATTGTCCATTTTATACAGATTTAATAACTGTACATCTAAAAAACACTTTAGTATTTATTTCTTAGCTCATGATGACTTTCTACATGTTCCCTATAATAATTAATTGTGGTTGAAAAAACTTCCCACTCATTTATCACCCATTTATTCTTCCAGGTGGATTTCATAATTATTTTTCAAGTTCAAAACAAAATCTCACTATATATACATAAAAATATATATAACATATGTAAATATATATAGTGAGATTTTGTTTATATATGTAAATATATATTTGTGTTGGTGTAAAAGGAAAGAATTGTTTTAAACTTATAAATTTATAGATTATGTATAATAAAATATTTAATTTTATTTAGGAATTTGCACCAATTTTATTTTTTGAATAATTTAATTTTTTAATTCAATATAAAAATTTTATTTGTATGGAATCTAAAACTTTTATGGTGGGATTTTTCTTAGACATGTTTGTGCAAAAAGTAGCAGGGTTGAATTTGCACTTTAGAAGGAACTGCTTGTGGAATTGGCTGGTCCTTAGCTGACAACTTGGAACTTGGTTTAAAATATTCCCCATGGTACCAAGCTATAAAGTTAGTTAACATATAATGGAACCTAAATTTTGTTGTGCCAGCCTGCCTAGACTGTCTTCTTTAAACAATGTGATTTATGGCAAGCATCCACTTTTTCTTGGATTTCTTTTTAACCATTGTGGCTGATCATGTAGACAGTGTGTCTATGTGACTAGCTGCCCCCACCTCCCAAATCCCTTGAATTCTGATTCTCGAGGATTTTTTTTCTTGGGCAAAGATGGTATAAATGTTACTGCATTTTGCTAGCGAATATTGGACACATAGACATCTCCGATGCCATTTTCTATGTCTTTTTCTCCTACTGTTTTCATTAGCATTGAGGTGCTTCTCTTGGCTTTTCTCAATAATACGATAATGTCATCTTCAAATGAAAATTCTATGTAGTTTTTAAAATATCATTCATATTTATTTTTCTTGCCATATTGCATTGATTAGGTCTTTTAGAAACTGATATAAATGACTTCAGGAACTTTAATATAATCGTTTTAGTGTTTTACATTAAACATCCTCTCTTCTGAGTTTGCTCTTCTTTATCATGTTAAGAACTACCTCTCAACGTATATTTTATTTGCAGTTTCATCAGAAGCATATGATGCCTTTTGTTAATAAATGCCTTTTTTTTCTTTTTGCATCTGTTGAGATGATCCAATTCTTTTTTGGTTTGTTAGTAATGCAATGTTTGTGTCTATGTGTTTAAAACTTTTCTAAAAAGTATCATTTACATAAATAAGTATTCTGAAGATAATAAAGGATATATATTATTTTAAGCAATTTTAAAACCTTGCTTTCAAAAAGATTAAATAATTATTGCTTCTAGTAATTTATTACCACTTAAGTGACAGAGGTTTGAAGTTTAATAGAAGAATGCAAGAGATGCACCCATCTTGTTATATTGAGAGTAAAATAATTTTAATAGAATAATAGAAAATTATTTAGCATTCTCTTAATTCTCACAATGTATATTTTCTATTTCTATCAGTAACACACCAATATATCTATACATATTTACATATCCACGTGTTTTGTTGTACAAAAAAGCCTGCCACAATCAAATATTCTTTTTTAAGCACTAACATCTACTTCCAGATCTCACCTTTAGTTTCAATACAGTATGATGAAGTATATTTTTTACATAATTGTCAAAATATCCATACTGATAATATTTAAATGTTAATATTGATAGGACATGAGATAATAAGACATAATTTGATCATCATTTCCTCTGCAACTGGTCAGGATCATTTTACATGACTTCATTTCATTAATACTTTCTTCCTTTATTGTAAATCTATACGACAGTCTAGTCAGACACTAAAATAGAGAAAAATGTTAATTTTAAACAAAGTATAGCAATTAAATGTCAGTAATTCTTAAGTTTTTCTCATGCTTGATGAAATTTTTTTGACTTTATGAAAATGTCTTTCTATCAGTGAGGTGCTATGGTAGGCATCTAGAATCCCAGCTACTTCGGAGTCTGAGGCAGGAGGCTCTCAAGTGTGAGGCAAGCCTGGTCAGCTCAGCAGGATCCAACACATTAACAAAGAAACTAAAGAAAGCTTGTTGAATAAAGGGAAGAGAAGGGGAGAGAGGTGGAAAGAAGGGAGGGAAAATGGGAAGGAAAAATGGAATAAACATTGTATAGAATACTTTACACCTCTGAGAAGCTAAATAGTTCCCACGTGAACATTTAAAACTGGAAAGTAAAAAAAAAAGTGTGTGTTTAGTATATATAAATAAGTACAAAAAAAATCAAAGATCAGTAGAGGAAAGAGACCAGGGAAAGGGAGAGGGGAGGGAGAAGTGTGGGGGAGGAAATTGGGCCAAAGTATGTTGTTATGATGTGTGCATGTATGAATGCCTAACAAATCCCTTCATTATGTACAGCTATAATGCACCAATAAAAAGAGGGGGGCTAGGGATGTAACTCAGTGGTAGAAACCCTGTGTTCATTTCCCACCATTTCTTCCATCTGATATTGTGGTGAAGGGATTGGAACGCACAAGAAGAAAATACTACAGATAAGCACATTTTCCTGATTCCTATCAACCATTAATGTCTAGCAGTTAATTTGTTTTGTTCAATTGTCCTGAATGTGGGAAACTTATAAAAATTTAAATATAATATTTAATTGTGATATATAATTGTATATTACAACATTAACATGTAAGTTCTAGGTTATGATTTCTAACCTATTGGATTGCTCCTGTGTCAGTTTCATTGAACTATTTGCAGAGTTGAAAACTTGGTGTTTATTTGGTATTTTCCTGGTAGAATGTTTGAAGACAGCCACTCTGCCCTCAAGCCCTTGATGGCAAGTGGAGAGGTGGGCATATAAATGGGTCCTCATACTGCTCCGTGGGGATTTCTTTTAGGGTTGCACAAGTGTAGCAGGTCTATCCAGCTTGGCACCACCGTCAAGCACAGTATTGTAGAGGCCAAAATATATCAATTTGAGCATTGTTTCCATTCCTTTGCTGGTTATTAACTCCACTACTCTAACATTATTATCTAGTATGTTGGTTGTAGTCAGGATTCTCTAGAGAAATAGAGCCAGTATGTGTGCATAACCTGGATTTTGAAGGAGGTATTTTAAAGGTTGAATCAACAAAAATTGGTCAGTTTCAGGGAAGGAGAAACTTCAACAGAGAAGAGGTGAAAAGAGATTGCATATGCAGAGAGTATGAAGAAGAAAGGAAAATTCATTGTGACTGAAGTTTCTAGGTTGGAAGATGGAGTGAATGGATCAGGAATTTGGGGAAAGGTGTGGAAGTTGAGTTTTTCGTGTAGTGCATTTGAGGTGCCTGCGTTGTAGTTGGGAATGCAGAGGTGAAGAACAGAGAGGCTGCCCAGGCTAGTGGGAGGTGTGTGGTGTTCAGCTTCAAGCTGGTGATGGAGCCAGGCCAGAAGAGGAGAGCATTGCAGGAGAACAGGGAAAGCTATAAGAGCCCTAGCAGTATCAGCATAAATTGTCCTATGAATTTTTGATTGCCTGCTTCCTTTTATAAAAACGAACCCTATGTGAAGCAATAGCCAAGAGAAAATTCTACTGAGAAGTCCAGGAGATTCCATCCAAGTGCACAAAAGTAAATTCTCGTGTGTGAAGACATTTGAGTCTTTAGCCAAAGGAGGGGCAAAGTGGGCTGAGCTCTCTGATCCTCAGCTCTGAGCTATAGAGGACTCATCCCCATAGTGGGTCTTGCTACAGCCATTGTGCCTCACTAAAAGAAACTCCCTATGTGGTAGCCACAGTGATTTTTTTCTTTCAACTAAATGTGGTATTACTCCTTGTATAAAAATCCCACCTCTTTCCTTGGCCTCTTTCCAATTTTCACCTCATCTTCTACAAAACTCCTCTTTCTAAGCTCTAGCTGAGGGATCCTTTTTCGGTTCCTGCTTTAGGACCTGTTTATATGGCAGTTACTCAGTAACTATTTATGAAATGAGTGAATGACTAGATTTCTGTGGGTAGCAAATGTGAGAAAGCACATGAAGAGTTTAGTGAGGTCCCTGGTGCATTAGAGGTGTGCCACAGAGGCCACTGCTGGCCATTGTTGCCTTGGTGTTCCCAGTCTACAATCCTGATGCTACTCTGCCCTCTGCTGCTCTGGCCCACCTTCCCAGCTCTTCTAACCTGGCCAGGCCACTGCCTTTAGCTTCTGCATCCTCACAGCCTACAGGTCCTGTGGGTTGACATCTCCTTTCTCTTCAGGTGGCGCTTCGTCTGACTGCATCTATTCCTGGCCTTTTGCATATGCATCCTCTCCTGAGTACATCTCTCTCTTTCTGATTGAACACTAGCTCGGGGTCAGACAGTGTTCCAAGCACTTTACATACATTGCCTCACTTTTTTGAGTTTTGTTTTATTAGTATTCCTGTTCTATACCTACCAGCTTGCCTAATGTCACGCTGCTGCTGATTTGCAAGTTAGGGTTTAAGCCCAGGTGGTCTCATTTCAGATTCCTACCCTCCACTCTGCTTTTAAATTCAGTAGTGCCTCAGTAACAGTTTCAGGGTCACTGAGTTACCTTTTATTCTTGAATGTTTTATTTGAGAGTTTTAAAATAATATGCAGTTACACTTTTAAAAAATTATATCAGTTTCTTCCTCCCACTCTGCCCTTTATTTCAAGTTTCATTTCCCTTAAGGCAACTTCTGTTAACAATAGTTTGAGTTTTTTATAAGATTTTTTAAATCTTTTTTTTAAGAGACAGAGTTAGAGAATCAGTTTTAATTTTATTTAGTTTTTCACCTGGTTTTCATTGCTCCAATACTTAGTTTTGTACGTGGTACTGGGGTTTGAATCTAAGTCCTCGCACATGCAAGTGCTGTAACCACTGAGCCACTGCTCCAGCCCCATTTTTTTTAAACCTTCATGGTGTGTTTGTGGTTTTCCTTTTCAGCTTGTTGTATTCTGAAACGTCAGCTTATTCTCAGTTGGAGAAAATGTCAAATACAAATGGTCCAAATCAACTGTGATACATATACATAGATATGTACATAGATTTATATATACGCACCCACATGTGTATGTGCACACACACAAAACTTGGTTTGGTTCCAAGAGAAAGTTTTTGCAGTATATCCAAGGCCAATGGATGAAATTAATTGAAGTCTTACATGTTGGGACCTATTTACATGAATTTCTGCCTGAAGGAGACATACTGTTGTTTGGAAACTGCAGGCTGATGAATTCTTCAGGTTCTTGGGACTGAACCTGCTACTTGACAGTCCACCTCTGACTGTATAACCTTGATGCTCACAGATAAATGAACAGCAGCCCATCCTGGCTGCAGAACTCGATCTTGATGCTCTTTTCAACACACAGCTTTATGGATTCAAGAATCCAACGTTTTCTGAACTAGGTGATGGCGGCATAGTTTTTGGATTCTTATATTTCTTCTTCTCCTCCCTTCCTGAGGAAGAGCGCTGTAATTTTTAATTAGCAAAATGAAAGTGCCTCTGTGGAGTAGGCCATACTTTTCAGCATGGAGTGGAACATTTTCCTAAAAAGTGAGGTCACCAGAAGCACAGAGCAGAGAAATCCCAGATGGCACTAATATTTGATTTCATTTTTAGCACGCTCATATTCAGCAGATGGATGGGAAGGCTGACCTCCCTGACACTTCTGCATCACTGCGTGCTACTCCAATTGCCTTTGCGAATGTTTTTTCATAAGGCTTCTCCTGGTACCTCTGAGATTGATGCCTGGTTGCCCGCCTGTGTTATGCTTCATTAGGCCAAGGCTCTTGTGTGCTTGAGAGTTGCCGCATTCGATGAAAGGGGAAATCCTAGCTCATCAGTATCTCAAACTTTTCCTGCAATCTCTCACATTGCACGTAACATTGAGGAGTATATTATTTTAGCTTTCTAGGGGTACATTGATTTGTATCCCTATTTAAATTCTCCTAATTCTTCTGTGCATGGCTAAATTAGAAATAATGCAAAATTTCCTCTACAAATGGTTAAATTTTAACTGCTATCAACACATCTAATAAACATAAAAACTTAATTATTTTAATGTGGATATTACTGATTCCTTCCTCAGACTGTAGTTTGAGTGGCTAAGAGCACAGATCTGGGTTGGAGTTGTTCATTCACCGTTTCCCTCATTTTAGAGCAAGCTTTGCTTTGAAGTAGACCCAGTTTCTGTGTTTGTAAGCTGGTGCTATTATTTGTGCCAGGCAGTTAGGATTAATGTGAAAATTATACAAGGCAATGAATGTCAAGTGGTTGTCGCAGTATCTGGCAAAACGTGAATTCAAGACATGTTTAATAATTGTTTGTTGTAGGCATGTATACTATAAATAAAATGCAAAACAAATGAAATAATTTGGCTTTTTTGAATTGCAAGGAAAGTGAATTGTTAGAGAAGAAGTTTTAATTATCAGATTAATGCATTGTAAAATAAAACTTTGCATAAAATGATTTACTTTTAAAAATCATTATTTAACGCTTACCTGTTCAGAGATCAACTCTGGAAATTCATTGTGCCGTGCTGCTCCCTCCCACCTTCACCAGCTAGTTTGTATTTCAGTGATGTTGCTAGAGAAAAGAAACCATCACACAGCATGAATATCTAGCAGGTTTTGCAGCAGCTTGACCTAGGCGACCATGCTGCAGAGTCCTGTGGGAACACTCGGTTCTGAGGCTTAGACTGTTTATGTCCTTCTGTGTTGTAGGTTCTCACATAACAAGATTTGAGTGCATGTTTTAATGTGTAGCATGCTTTTAGCTTAGAAAGCATTGCATATTTAATAGCTGTTTTGCTTGAATCAGATCTCTACCTGATGCCGTTTTGATGAAACTTTTAGGTGCCTCGACTGCTGCTTTGCTGTGAAGCTTTCTTTAGGAAATGACCTTTTCCTTTTTTACAGATCTAACATAAGGCCAGACTATGCAGACTCCAATTTACATGACTTCAAGATGCACACCTTCACTCGGGTGACGTCCTGTAAAGTCTGCCAGATGCTCCTCAGGTAAGCCTGCTCAGGCCTGTTGGTGAATTTAAAGGAATGAGTGTAATTTCTAATTGTTTCAGGCTTTCCTAGCTTCTTAGCCAAAATGTTCTAAGTGGAGATATTGCCTACACAGTTTGGACCCAACAGATCTTAGAGGTCCTCTCCCTCTGCTGAA
Organism: Aplodontia rufa; assembly: GCA_004027875.1. Classification (NCBI taxonomy): domain Eukaryota; kingdom Metazoa; phylum Chordata; class Mammalia; order Rodentia; family Aplodontiidae; genus Aplodontia; species Aplodontia rufa. The sequence goes on along the minus strand of PVKS010011796.1, from coordinate 27,789 downwards.
GGTGTTTTGAGTAACAATGTGATAACTTTCCCCGCCTTTTGGCATTATTAATTTCATATAGGCAGAGTTTAGCACCTTTTAATATATCCCTCTCTAATTTTACCTTTCAGGGGAACATTTTATCAGGGCTATTTATGTTTTAAGTGTGGAGCAAGAGCACACAAAGAGTGTTTGGGAAGAGTAGACAGTTGTGGCAGAGGTAATTCTGGTGGTAAGTCATGTTTATTGTTGGGATTCTGTTTTTAATGAGGACATAAAACTTGCTAAACATAATTAAGGCCTAATTTACTCTTAATATGTGTTTATTGTAAAGCATCTTTTGAAACTATTATTTATAAGCACAATTAGAAGATTGTTTAAAATTTGTGTGACTTTTCTGCATGACTTTGGTTTAAACTATTTAAAATTCATTTGATTTTTATGCATACCTTGAAAGCAGAGATTTTCAAAAGGAACTTAGTTGGCTTCATATCACTCATTTTATTAAGTATGTCACTAAAACTGTACAAATATAGTGAACACACACATAAAAAACAGTAACAAAAACAAAAAAGAAAATATTCATGTGTTTGGTTCTTAAATTTGTTCCTTCTCTATTAGCTATTTAGCTTAGACTTGCCAATGATGTCAGAGGTAAACATCAATAATTTAATGAATTGAATACATTGTCATTTTCTAGCATTTAACAAAGGGCGTATATGGTTTGGATTTTATGTAAATATTTTTCCCTTGGTTTTAAAAATAGAGCTCCGTGGCTGCTACACGAGCTGGTCGCAATTATGCATTCAATAGCCTTTTGCTCCTTTCTGCTTCTCTTGGGCTCTCTCCCTTCTCTTTCTTTTCTGGTCTCTTTATTCTTTCTCTTTCTTCTTCTTTCTCTTTGTCCATTTCCCCTGAGTTTCTCTGGGTTTTATCAATAAGACCTTTCAAAATCAGTAAAACTTTTTGAACACAAGAAAGGTTCTTTAACAGCTTGAGTTCAAAAGGTAGCCATGTCAACCTTTGATTTTCCCAAAGGGAAAGGTGGACATTGAATTATTTTGGATAATGTGAAGAAGAGCGAAATAGAGAATAGCTTATTTCAGAGCTGAGTTCAGAAAATGAGCCACTGGAGAAAAGGTGAATCCTATTAGAGGACTGAGCTCTCAGCACGCTCTGCTTCCTTTGCTCTTCCAGGTGACATTGTAGAGGGGCCCATGTGCCATTCACTGTGCTAGGCACACACAGCTGTGCCAGAGCAGAGAACCTGGCATTGGAAGAGCGCTGCCTGGGGCCTTCCCTGCCTCATGCTGTAGGCTCTTCCCTGCAAGCTCCCTGTCGCCAGGACAGCACTGCACATTGCCAGTGGGGTCAGCTTGCTCCTGCATCTGGGGCAGGGCTGTGAAGTGAAAGAGCATTATCCTTCATGTCTGCCTGAAGGTCAAACAGTTTACAAAGTTGAAAATCTAATAGAAATATTAAATATTTATTGTTATTATATATTATTATTGTTTGATCACCTAAATTTTTGTCATTCCATTTTTACGTTCCATTCTTTTATCTCCTTGCAGATAATTTGCTCATGGCAGGCTAATGTGTTTTTATAAATCCCACGGCCCTGCCTTGAGGACTTGGAGTTGGTGAAGAATATGAAGTGACACTGTAGTTGACCTGGTGGTTGTTTTCTAAAGGGAGTAGTGGAGGAGAGTAGTTAAGTCAAGCACAGATGGTTGGAACCCTACCCCAGTGATCCACTAGCTACCTGAGCTTGGGGGAATTTACCTGAATAATAGGAGCTTTTGCTCGTTCATCTTCAAAGTGTAAAATGGAAGAAGGTTTTATGAATCCAGTGAAATGATGTTGATGATTACTATAGTGCTTGTGTATGATAAGGACTATTTTAATCTGAAGTATTACAGTGAGAAGTCAGTTTTGTAAAAGACATGGGCTTATTCTGTGTTTTCTAGATTTTAAGGCCTGGAGATACTATGAGTAAAAAAATTGAGTACTGAAGTTTGAAATGATACACAAGTATCATTAAAAGGTCTTTAAAATTCTTTTTTATTAAAGAAGGTGATAAGGAAACGGTTGGGAGTGGTGGATCCCCAGTGTCCGTTCATGGTCATTTGTTCAACATGCTCTGTCCTTAGATGAATCGTTTTGTGTAGGGAGATAGCACAGCAGATAGAAAATTTGGAGCTACAGAATCTTGCTCAGGTTTGATCATATTCTACAAATTACTCCCTGGGTGACTTTGGATCCCAGTCACTTAACCTTTGTAAGTTTTAGTTTCTTCCCTCATGAAATAGGGATAATAATAGCACTTACCTTTCACAGTGTGTGTGTTTGCTTGCTAGTCATTGAACCCAGGGCCTCTCACATGCTAGAAAAGCTCTCTGCCATTGAGCTACACTTCAGCCCAGGCTTTGAGTGTGTTTTTTTTTTTTTAAATAAATACTTACATAGTGTGAGGTACTGATGTAAGAATGTTGCCACCATTGACTTATTTAATGCTATAAAAATTCTATGGAATGTTGGCATTGTTGATATTGTTTTCTTGTGGATGAGAAACTAAGGTGCAGAAGAGCCAAACATCCAGTCCAGGCACACCAGCTTCCGGGTTTGTTCTTGAGCACTGAACATGGAATTGTGGATTGCTGGAATTGTGAATTAGCTGTGAGGACAAATGTCAAATGCCCAGTACCTACCCTTCTAAATCATCACATGGATTGCTTCTCTTGGTGAAAGGAAGTAATTTTCTAAGTTTTTTGGGCATAAACACTTTTGAGTATTATTGATTTATTAACAATCAAATGTTTTGAGGTCTGAAAGTCTGTAAATGTTGTGAGACAGCCAGGCATACTTGAGGACCATACCTTCCCTCAGAGCTGGAAGGACTTTAGACAACTTCTGACCTAGGGTCATAAAAATTTTAAAAAAGAATGAAATTATGACTGTTTGTGCCCTGTAGATTATCTTACTTGGTTGTAGAGAGATCATCCATTAAAAAGTAAGTACCATTGTCTAAACTTCGTTATATATTTCATTTATAAGGCAGGAGAAAGGTTATTTGAATCTTTGACTGAATTTTCTATTTGGAGTTTTGAACGTGTATTCCCTTGGGTTCTTGATTCTCTCTCTGCATCATCACACTGACCTCCATTCTCCTCTGTTGTACACATCTGTGATTTTTCTCTCTGCCTTTCATATCCTTTCCTGCCCAAGATTTTGAAGAGACTAGTGCCCTTGAATTCTCAGTCAGTGTCGCAGAAGGATAAGTACCTGCCTAGGAGGCTTCTCTTTTTACCTGCCCATCAGGAATCTCTGGGTAGCCCTCTCTCAGGGTCCAGAAGAATCTGTCACAGCTGCATCAGCAGCTTTCTCTCCCTCGTTCCCAAGCAGGTATCCTCAGAATGTTGGAAGTCGTGACATCCTGTACTGAAAGTGACTCCTCTCCGATCGGCAGGTGGTAACTGTAGGTCGGGTGTGAACCTGAGCTTGGTGGGTCTGATCTCAGTGTGGTGGAATAGATGCTGTTTTGAGATCATGGGCAAGCAAGATTTCATGGGCTGTTGTTTTCCAGCCTGCCAAGAGTCCCAGCATTGCATTAAGCCTTGCAAAGTCCTTTGTTTCGGCATCCAGGAAGCATTGTGTGCAGAAGTTCAGCAGGGTAGTTTTCCAGGACTGTCTTAGCATCTGGGAAAACATGGGCTTCAGGGGGGCGGGAGGAAGGACAGGATCTATCAGGAGCTGGAGATGTGGTTTGCTTGAATGGGGCTTTTGTATGGAGGAGAGTGTGGCATCTAGGCGTACTCAACTTTGAGGAAAATCATCCAACAGGCAAATTTCCAGCAAGTGAGCAGGATTGATTAAAGCAAACTCAAGTGTTTACATAATCCAGGTTCCCACAGAATAGAAATCTTAGGCCTGAGATTCCTCCAACTTCACAGGACTTTATAGCTCAATACTTAACACAATCTAACCCTCTTCTTAAGAGACAGGAAGGTTCTGCTAGGTTCACTGTGACTCAGGAGTCCACTTGTGGTCTAGAGAGCTGTGACTTTTTGTGCTATTTTCAGCCTGGTCATTCTTGTCAGTTACCTGTGTTCCCCTGATAAATGAGTAGACTGGTATTCCAGGGCCTCTGGCCCTGAAGATCACTATAGTCTTAGATCTAGAAGCAGGAGGTGTAGAAGCTTGTACAGGTTGTCATTCTGTCCTTGATACGGCTAGAGCTTGACTACTTGGTAGAAAAGTGGTCTAAAAACCTCATCTGAATCTCTGGCTAGTACTTGAAGAATCAAAGATAGCAAACTGAGATAGACCTTCTGACTGACTTTCCTGTTTTTATGCAAGGGAAAGGCTCATGACCTGAGCATCCATCATCAGGTTTTTGACAGGCAACGCCTCTATTAGGTTAATAAGTAGCAAGAAAGTGAATCAGTTCACAGAGCACCTGATGACAAAAATACCTCTTTCTGGAGAAGTGTGCTCCCTGAGCCAGCCAATCCCACTGTTGGAATTCCTGCTTGGTTCTTGCCCTCAGGCCTCTCTGAAATAAGCCCCTTTTTCTCCTTCCATTTCAGGTCTGCTCTTCCTCTGCTTCCTATCCAAGGCCAATCATTAACCTCACCTTGATCACCCGAGGTAGTCTGAATTAAGTTGCTCTTTAATTAGCTTATATGTAGGTTTTTCCTTTTTTTCCCAGGGTTAGGTTTTAACACATAGAGTTTATTTCTCACACATGCACTGTTTATTAGGGGTTCTGTGGTATTTCAGAGCAGCTCCTAAGCAATGACCTAGGTTACAGACCTGTCTGTAACTCCGACAGCATGATGCATGTTTTTTAGGGCTGGAGCATTTAGACCTGTGGTCTGGATGCAAGCAATGCCATTTTCATCACTTCCGCTGGCTGAAAGTAGTTACAGCTTAATTCTGTGGGAAGCTGAACACTGGTGGGCACATGGGCCACTTGGTGAGCAGCACTGTCTCTGTAACTTTAAACCTCCCCATCCAGGTTATGTGCTTCTTCACTATAGGAGAGGTGACAAAATATAGGCAATATATTTTTCACCTTTTGAATTCACTCCTTCATATCAAGTCCAAAGTAGAGGCACTTAAAAATCAAGTCATTATCACCTTTTTGCAAAATTAGACTATTTCAATTCAGATACAGTTCTTAATGATGTTACGGGATATAGCTAAATAGCAATCAGTAAGCATTTAAAATATCTCCTTGATGCTGCTTCTTGTGAAAATTAACTTTCTTTAGTTTTCTTTCCTGAGTTTAGAAACCTTTTATATTTCATGGTATTAAATCTTTCATGATCTTAAATCTATCTAGTCTTCATTCACCCTGGAAATTATCATCACTTGGCAAAAATGAAGTACATTTCTGAATGAAGTAATCCATTCATAGGAATATATGTCTATGACACATTAAGTATTTTTGAAATATGAAAAATGTGTTGTTTTTTTTAATAAGACAAACCATACAACAAGAAACATATTTGAAGTATGGGTGATGAGTTCATGTCTTAGCATTTGAGGATTTGCATGGATATAAATAAAGGGCAGGCAGTTCCACCCTCTTTTTCTTGAACTTGAGTTGACTCCTTCACACTCTCCATAACAACCCTGATGATCAACACGTACATGGGCTCTGAAGTGTGAGCCAAAACTTTCCAACATTAATGATGAGTATGTTTGAAGTCCATTATATAGACTCTCTCAACAAGTTACTGCAAAGCTGATGTAATTCTAGGGTGGCATTTCCTTTTCATAGTGAATGTCTAATTCTAGACTGCAACCTTTGGGAACTTTTATGTTTTCCCCATGATAATATATGAGCCCTTTGGTCTCCTTCTTGCTCTGATAGCGATCAATATAGCTTGGTTTGCATCTTTCCAGTCTAAACAAAGAAAGTAGAGTTGGAAGGCAAATATTGCTGGAGCAGACAACTTTAGTTTAATGCATTCTTTCCTTTAATGGGAATGCAAGCCTCAGCTGCTCTAATATTTAACCGAAGCAGGTCCCCGTTTGCTTATCTTTGTAGTTGCTCTTTTATCTAGGCCAGCTGCTGCTCCTGCCACTTCTAATTGGAAGGAAGTTGCGTTGATATCCTATTGGTTTCAACCTGCAAGGCTGCTACCTAGAACCTGCACCCCAAGTTAGGATCTGAAATGGGCTCATTTATTAATGCTATTGCATATTTTAACATACGAGATAAAGTTTCAAAATATAATTTTATTTCAGCCTTCTATTACTTGGCATTGCATTAAATTCTTTCACATGAACTGATGCTTGATCATTAATTTCATGAGCAAAAAATGAATTTAGTTCTGCATAATACTGCGTTTTGTATAAAATAGTCCTCTTTTTTAACTCATCAAGACATTTTTATATTCCAGAGTAATCTATTTAACTATTTGGGTCAGTTTAATGATACATTAATAATTATTAAAGCAAATTGGAAGCTATTGTATGGTTGGGTTCCTTTAGAGTTCCTCAAAAGACTTAAAATCAAAGCCTCTTTCCAAGTATTATTTGTAGTTTATGGTTTACTTATTTTTTTCTTTCCAAAACATTGCTGTAGATCTGAGTAATGAACATAGCACATGTGCAGCCACCTCCAAAATTTGATCAACTGTCCTTTAGTTTTATGTTTCACAAAAATAGCACATTAGCCATGATGGCAAGGCACCTTCAATAACTGTACAGGTAATTACTTTTCTGTGGCCCCTTTTGTGACAACTGGTCTTGGTAGACATTGATTTGTTTAGTCTTAAGAAATAGAGCTTCAGATAAGACACAAAGCAAGTTGTGTAATAAGTGTGAGCTAAGAATCACTTGTTTTGGAGAAACAATAGGACTGAGCTTTGTATTTAAACAAGAGAATTACATAATGCGAGTCTAAAGCTGCAGTGAAAATCATTTTTTCTCAAATATGCACATTGGGCTCTGTGGGCATCGAAGGTGGAGTCTGCAAAGGTTCCCAGCACCTCCGTTCACCACTTCTCAGAATTACATTAAACCTGTTGGGACTTGATGAAAGAATGCAAGGTATAAACCCCTTGAGGGCCCGTGAGTCACCATCTAGAAAGGTTCTTGAAAGGGTAAAGACATTTTATAGTTTGATCAATAGGAGCCTGAGAAGTAGGCTGCAGGGTAAAAGACAAGTTGAGGATTAAAAACTTAGAAACTTGAAGAATTGAATTACTATCCTAAAAAAGTTCCCAGGAGAAAAAGAGACAGAAAGAGGGAGGGACTTTTTCATTAGATCTCTATATTGTAGGTCAGGATTCAGCCAAAGAAGCTTGGATGATAATCAGCCCTTGTTATCCCCAATCTGATGCTGGCACACAAGGAATTTTCAAGAAATCCAAGTACCTACATAGTATTTTTGGATATACATCAAGAGGAAGTAAAAGATAGAGTTGTGGATTTCAAAATTAGAACTTGTCCATAGAACATGTTATTTTCAGTTTTTCATCCAGCCAGAATGAACTTTTACTTTTTACTTTGAAATACATATGAACTATGTTTCAGTTTTTCGTACTTCATGATGGTTTCTTTCACATAAGCTAACCGGCTGTTGCACTGTGTGTTTATGGGAATGTAGATTATGTTCATGAAGCAGGCAGTCCAGATTAAAGGTATGGCTACTGAAGCAGTTCCAATACAATGAAAGGAGGCTGCATAAGAACTTCTGAACTCAGAAGATTCTAATACAGAGCCCTACCATAAGATGTGACCGCATAAAAACTCAGACTTTAAAGAACTGCTATTTGTGATGTACCATCAAGAACTGAGCAGCATTCTGGCTGCCAACTGCTAAATTCATGGAAGTCCTGGGCGAGTCCTGAGCAGCAGGGTAGATGTGGCCACGATGAGGGGACTTAGCAAGGAAAGGAAAAGACTCATGCCCTAGGAGCTGGAGTCACAACCAGCACAAAGCCCTTCTCTCTTTTTTCCTACCTGGGTTACATAAAGGAAGGTTGATATGGAATAGTGAATTTCCTTGGAATTCCAAGGAAAGCTGATTCTTTTTATGAGACACCAAAGAAAGAAAGCAGCAGTCAGTAAGGGGGAGAAATGAAGGGGAGAGAGCCCAGTAAGGGGGTGAACCCAGTCCAGGGTGTTCTTTACCTGCTATCAGCTCCGCCCATGCCTCGCCTGGGCCCTGTGCTCTCCTGGCCTCTGTAATCTATCCTCACTCGTACCAGGAAGTGAATAGCTTGCAGCCAGTCCCTCCACAACAAGATATGAGGAGCCTATAACGGAGGGTCTTGGATCTGGATCTGTTCCTTGGGTGGTATCTGTGTAGGAAGAGGGAGGCTTTAACTGCCATTGCTTCCTCTTCCTGAGGAGCACCCAGGGCCCCTCATGAAGCATGGTGTGATGGCTGCTGCCACAAGCATAGGTTTTATGCAACAAATAATTCATCAACAGCATCTGGGGGGGATAAACCTTTTATAGCCCATAAAAACACTTGTAGCAAAAAAATCAGAAAAAATGGATATTTTGAATGAAATGAAGATGTATACTCATTTATAAACACTGAACCTAAAAGGTCTGAGAATTCACATTTTAGAGATTACCTAGAAATATCAAGACTTTCCTGAGTCCCCTTGGGTGGTCAAGTTAGACCCCACTCTGCTTGCTTCATGCGATGTATGATCCATGATCTCAGGCTCTGGCTCTAACTCACCAGGGAAAGAGCGTAGTTAGGGCTGCTCTGCAGTATTTAGGTCTTTCAGGGCAAACCAGCAAAACAGGTACTGTATCTGCTCTGCTAGACCCTGGGTTCTGAGTTGGGGCCCAGCAGTGTTCATAGACCCTCTTTCCAGCTAGTTGTCTTAGGCAGGCAGTCTTCCGGAACTTTGTTTCTAATGGGGAGGAAAATAAGTGAAATAGCTTTTTGTCTGGGAATACTTTTTTTATAAGGCTAATTCCAGACCTAGCAAAAATGCCTTCAGAGAAGAAAGTCAGTCATATGTGACAGTCAGGGGGATAGGGATTGACATTGACAAAGGGATGGGGGCCTGTGTCTAGAAAGGTGACTTTCCTTCTGCCAAGTGATCTTTCATTTCCATTAATCTGGAGTGGTACTTTAAAAAATTAAAGTACCAAACCAACCTCCTGTTCCAGGCCCCAGGCCATCTTCCTGTATGGAGCTGTGGCTGGGTGTCCTGGTAGGAGTTTTCTGTGAACTCTGACTGGGGCTTCTTGGAGCCTTTTAAAGAAAACCCTACAGTGCACCCTAGGCCTTCACTGGTGTCTCTCTGTTGCATCTTCTATTCCCATGTTCTTCTTTAGAGGGTCGTTTGGATAGAAAAATACTGATGTGGGCTCACAGTGGTGAGAGGTTTGCACTTGTTTTGGAGAAGTTATATGTAGGTGCACCTAACAATGAAGCGTGTGCCCCTACTCCCGGAGGGATCCTTGGTCCTTGGACCAGATTGCTCACCCTAAGATCCTAGGGCCTTTTATAAGTGTTGATCAATTTCAGGAACTGACATGTAGTGAAGGGATATTGCTACTATTTATAGAGATGCAAATTAAGGATGAAAGGAAAATTAGAATTGGAACTGAATCTGACTCAGTTTTTTATTTGCATCTTTAAACCACACTGTTTTTGTCCTAAAAATTAAAAATAAGGCTTGTTAGCCATGTGAATGGAAAAGGATCCGTATGGAATGCTGTACTGTGTTGTTTGCCATTGTTATAAATAGTGCAATACCTTTGTAACTTGGTGTTAAGAATTTTATAACAAGGTGCGTTGAAAGAAAAGTTTGCATCTAGCTGACATGCATATAATTTTGTGCAAGCCCTTGTTTTGGAGAGTTTTATGTGGTTGAATTGACATTGCTTAATAAACAATTGAAAAAGTTGAGCATAACCTAGAAGTCATTTAGAACTATGAGTCACTTTCCTGACAAGCCAATAAGGTAAGAGAACCCGGGTTGCAAAACGATTACTAGCCCAGCCTGAGGGACCCTGGAAATATATTACAGGGATCAGTTAAGAAAACAAAGCAGCAGTGTTTTGCCACGCTGCAGAGAACAAGCTAAGGTCGCTAACCAAACCAAACAACTTTGCACTGACAATGCCAATTTTTACATTTGTTTCAGAACAAGGGCCACTCAAACCACCAGAGGTAAGATTAACATTTAAAAAATTTTTATATAACCTTTGTGTTTGAAGTTATTTGCTAACTTAAGCAGGCTTGAGCTTGTATGGTGTTAAATGTACCTTCTCAAATGAATAAGAAATGGAGGGAGCAACCAGGTACTTGTGAAAGAAACACATGAGAGCAATCGGAGGCTTGTTCATATCACCTGTCGGGGGACCCTGGTCAAGGCACAGAGGGAATGCTTAGTCTAGCACTGTAGGAAATGGGATTATTAGTGTAGAGGGAAGGGGGACCTTTATCCCAGGATGTTGGTAGACATGACTCTTATCATGAAATGTGTCTCCCTCACATTTGACAGTATAAAAATTCTGATGTTCTTCACCTAAGGGTATGGTTTCATATTTCTTATTTTCCATTTGAGCACAGACATGATTAGTGTTATGTCTATTGATCAAATCAAGCTTTCATAACATTTTCATTTGGTTTTTTGCAATCTCCTTATGGCTTAGAAGTATGTAATTCCTGTTACCTCTTAAAGTAACTTTTAAAAATACACAAAAGAATATAAGATATGGCAGACACCAGACCACCATAGAATCATGGCCTTGACCTCCAACCAAAAGTAACAGATTTTCGCCTGACTCCCCAAAACTTCCATAGCAAAAAGTATTTTTTTGGTTTTTGTTTTTAGGTACTGGGATCAAACCCACGGGCTTTGTGCTGGGCAAGCCCTTTACCTCTGAACTATACCCCCAGTCCCATAGAAGAAACTTAAAAAAAAAAAAACCATAGCAAATTAAAGTATAAAATGCATGTGCTTAGTTACATTAGTGAGCACTAATCTGAAAATTTCAGAATGACAGAAACTCTTCACCAAATTATTTCAACGTGTACCAGTATTTTCTCTTTAACAGTGTTATCAATCCCTAGCACCAAAAAATAAATAAAAGAATAAGTGTTGTACTATTATGTTTTTAATAAGCTATCACTTACACAGTTGGTTAAAAACAATGAAAAGTATGAGATGTCTCTGAGGGGCTTGTTCATTTTCTGTACAGCACAGAGTTTGAACAGGTAGGGTTTTGAGAGAGACAGGAAGCCCAGTTAGGTGCAGCTGTTCAGCATGTCAGTTGAATATGCTTTAGCATCTGAAGTTCAGATCAAGGAATGCATAACAAAAGACAACAATACTAAAAAAAAAAAAAAAAAAAAGCCATGCAAGTTCTTTTAGGATAAAATAAATTAACCTTGAATTCCTTTTAGCATTTCATCGACAGGAAGGCTCCGGGTGTCAGGGTTCTCTCAGCAGTGCCCATGATTGGGCGAAGCAGCCTTCTTTCACTTACACTATTCTTAGATTGTTAGACACCTTGTAGAGCTCTGAACTTTAACTTAGCGTTACTTACTGTTTATCCTAGTTGGCATGTATATTTTTTTTCCTGAGGAAGATGGTTTCATTTCATTTCAATAATGTAATGTGAAGTGGGTGTATTTACAGAAACTGTGCTAATAAGAAGTAGTTAATAATTTTCACATATTAAAATAATTTTCTCAGGTACTTTTATACTCTTAAAAATGACACACAATTCTATTAATAAAAGGAATTAATTTTCACTTTGATTTTTAAAAAAAAAATGTGGCATCAGGTAGCATTAGTTTTTGAGTGACTTGCTTAACATTTGAGTGTAAGAAGTGTGATGTTTATTTAATGTGTGATTGCCCTGAGGATCTCTACTTTTCTGGAGCTCTCATGCTGACCAGTGTACTTGGAATCCTTAGTTAGTTCAAGGAAGAAGTGTAGCAAGAAGTACATGAAACATCTTTGAACCCCATGACAAATGTGTTCGCTTCCAATAGTGTCTTCCCCTGAGTTGATGATGAAGCCCTTTAAATTCTATAATTTTTGATTTTTTCCTTTTGAGGGCCTTCTTTCTCTCCTTGTGTTCGTTGCGCATTCTCTTCTGTATCTTTTTTTTAACAGCATGATGGTGAATTTTTATTTTAAGTTCACACTTGTTTTCTTGAGGGAGGTCCGTTTCTAATAGCTATAGGATCCTTGGGCTCCATGGTCATACCTGAGATGTTCATTCTGCACCTTCTCTAGTGTGGCCCTTCAGGACCCCTCTGACTTCAGGAAGCAAGTTTATCATTATGTACCTATTCAGCTACTTTAAATATGTTCCTTAATGCAGACTAAGACAAAAGATCCAGGTTCCAGATGGCAAATGAAGATTGCTTGTTTTATTGGTAAAAACCAACACAGAATTATTTTTTCACCCAAAAAGAGGCAGGAAAGGTATTTTAATGACAAAGATGAGGCCTTAGGTAATGAAGCAAGAATAATTACCAAGTATGTAGAAAAATAGGTTTGTTCCCTTGTCCCTTCCAGATAGATCAAAGGAGATTGAGAAGGCCCTGAAGATTGATTCTCATGGGGCTGTAACTGAGAGCTCCCATGGGTGGCTAGTAGATATGTTCCTCTTTTCTTGCTATGAACTAGGGCCTGTCCAGCCTTGTCCTAGGCTTTTGAGAATATAGGCTGGGGAGGGAAGTCTGGGGCACAGGAATGACAGAATGAAGGTTGAGTTTTGCATTTTAAAATTGCTTAACATACTCCATGTTTTTTACTTTGTAGGTGTTTTGAAAGTATTAAAAAATTCAAACTCTGTAAATATACTGGTCTCAGTAGCTGATATTCCCTCCTATTTTTAAAATTTATTTAACACATAGTGTATTTCACTGCCCACCATCTGCAGAAAAGTTTGTTGGCAGTGTGAGTGATTTTCAGTGACTTCAGGAGGAAGAGCTGAACCATAAACGGTGAAGCAAGCAAGCTGGGCACCCTGGTGCACCTATAGTCCCTGCTGCTCAGGAGGCTTAGGCAGGAACATCCCATGAATCCAGGAGTTTGGGGCCTGCCTGGACAATATCGCAGGACTCAGTCTTCAAAACAGAACAAAACAAAAAGCCATAATGAATTAGTAGAAGAATATATCCTTTAGATAAATATAAGTCTTCTAAACTCCATGAAGTTAATGGTAGTGATGATAATTTATCACTTAATAATCCTTACCATGTGGCAAGAACGAACATTCCAAGCACTTAAATTAGCTCATTTAATTCTTACCACCAACCCTATATAAAGTAGTTGCTATTAACCCTGTTTGGCAGATGAGAAAACCAAGGCAAAGAAATGTACTGAATTTGAACTTAGTTTTATTCTCTTATCTGTGTTCTTAATAATAGTATCATGTTCTCTTTTTATATTTTAAGTTTACAGTTCCTGCATAGTGCTGATTTAGGAATATCTAGGACTCAGACACAAAGGTTGAATTCTTTCTTGCCTCCCAAGCACTTTTTTTTTTTTTTAAGAGAGAGGGACAGTGAGAGAGACAAACAACTTTATTCAGTTTTTCACATGGCCTTAGTTATTCCAACACTTAGCTGTGTTCGTGGTACTGGGGTTTGAACCCAGTTTCTCGTGCCTGCCAGGCAAGCACAGAAACCGCTGAACCACCACACCAGCCCTCCCAAGCACTTTAACATTAGAACTTGGAAGATCAATAGAATGGAAGTTTCTATTGTACATTAAGAAGGTGGAGTGGTCCGAGGGAAGTAATAGTGGTGAGATAGCCACCCTTATGAACGTTCCTTTTGCAAATATAGTCAGTTGCGTTGTCCTTTCTATGGGAAGCTCCAAAAATTTTGCAGAATGTCAGAATGAGTTTGTCTTTGCAAGCAGTTGTCTTTCATGTTATTGGGTATGAATCGAACTATCAGACTTTCCCTTTCTGTGCCCTGGCCAGCAAGAGGCCCAGGGCAGCGTTTTCCTCTTAGACTCTTTGTGATAAACTTTAATGATCCTGGTCAGCTTGAACAAATCCATTTTGAAAAACGGGGTAAAAACAATTACCTTTTTTAAAGTTGCTCTGGTTTTCTTTCACCTGGGTCTGAGAGTCTGCTGAATTTGGCTTTGAGGCCCTTTGGAAGGCTCAACAACCCCGTTTCAACCATTTGATGAGGAAGTAAAAAGAGCATCAGAAAGAACCCTGAGAAAAATCCATGGCTGATGTCTACTTAGAAAAGCCAAGTGTGCTTCAAATGAAACCAAGTTTCCACGCATAGGCACAAACCCTAACATACATAAAAAGCAAATTGTGTTTGTGAAAATATGAATTATATGGTAGTCATAGACTGATTCTCATTCAGTTGTATAATAAAAAGTGAATAATCAAATCCTTTTTAATTAGTAAGATTACTTTAGTTATTAGGCGGGAATGAATTTAATGCGTGTGAAATCAAATGGGTAACCATGCATTTCAAAGATTTAAAAATCTCTTGTTTTGCATCTGATACAAAATTGTTGTAAGGCATGGTTTTTCCTATGGTTTTCTTTTCTATAGTAAGAATTCACTTTCATGGCTCCAGAGATGCATGGTTTTTTTTTTTTTCCCTCAAAGTCAGATACAACTGGTCCACAGATAAAACACCAGCTTCAATTGAGTGCTTCCTAAAACCAGAGCTTCAGAACTTTGTTTAGAGGTTGCCTGTCTTTTTCACTCTCTAATTCTGTTAGGCCTTGGAAAGAACTGAGACAGAGCTTTAGCAGATTACTTAAAGTTATTGCTCATATGACTTTGCTGAGAACATTTTCCAACCAAAAATGGATGCCCGGGCTTTGTTTTCCTATTTCCTGTAGTCACTATAACTTAAAAAAAATCACAATATGTAGAATTAGTACATAAAAGTATTTCTTTTTCTTAGTGTCATATGAATGGGTTGTCAAATGTAATGAGGTTTGCCTGGCACACCCCTGAAATCCCAGCTACTCTGGAGGCTGAGGCAGGGGGATCACAGTTCCAGGCCTGCTTGGAACAGCATAGCAAGACCCCTTCTGGGAGTGGGAGAAGGAATGATGTTCAAATGAAAGACTTATTTCAGGAATTAAAAGCATTAAATTATACAAACTTACTTTAAAAACTATGTTTTGTTCGAATTTAGTCATGCTTTTATTTGGAAATATGCAGCATTTGTTGACCTTCCAAAATGTCAGAGGTAGTGTGACTTCATAATGCCAAATCACCAATGCATCTTTGTTTTGCTTGTTTTACCTTTCTGCACAGAAACGGACCAATGGATTCCGAAGAACTCCCAGACCAGTAGATCCAGGTGTGTTTCTGACAATATATCCTATAATGATTTCAGTTAAAGAATTGCTGTAGAAAGTTGGGCATGTTCTTGGCCTTTGTTCCTCACAGCTTGGTATATACTGTGTGATCAGGAGGTGAAGTTCTAAAATGTAAATCATTCACATGATGAGTAACACCAGCACCACACTCTTTCCACTATCAGCAGTTGGGCTGGTTTTTTGTTCACTGAATTGCCTTGGGGTGCCTGGTTAATGCTAACATATTCAGCACCCTCCCTCTGCTCCTCTTAAATCTGGTAAGAAAACCAACCAGCAAGATGGAGTTTAAAAATTAACATTTTTCTAAGAAAGAGCACACAATTACTCCCTCCCCATTTGGGAAAGTTTCTTAATCTTATATGATTTTTATAATAGAAGTATGTTTTTAAGGAGTTTGTGTACAAGTGTTCTCTCTGGAGACCAATGGTTTGTGTGTGTAAAGAAAACAGTTATTTTCTATTTAATTTTGTGAGTTTTACCTTGTCATTATGTTAGTATAATTGTTTTTTTCATCTACTAAGCAATGCCTTCCAGAATTTAATTATCAAATATTTTGTTCTGTACATGATCCTGTTATTACAGGTGATGAGTATGCAAATATATGGATTCCAAATATATGAAATTAATAACAAATGAAGTGGAGCATGAAAAATAGAGGAACTTTACTGGAAAATAATGAAGATTGTGTGTTGTGTTTTGTTTTCTCATCATAAACAGTGTTCGCCTAGTTGTAAAGTTTAGTTTTCAAAGCATTGTAGCTTTTAACTGAAACCACACCCATGGTAGCCATGCCAGTTTATGAGCTGTCTGGGATTTATAGAAGCTTTGCTGCCTCTGGCTTGAAATTGCCTCACTTGTATCATGGGATCAGTTTAAATCCTTTAACTACAGAACAAAATTGAGGCCATTAAAAAAATAGGGTTCTGGTTTACTTTTTAATAGTTGTAACTTTCCCAAGACAATACCCTTTGCAGAGGACTTGGCAATAATATTCAGAAGTTACTTCTCTCTTGTTTAGGAGTATATGACTGTGAAGATACTGGTTTTTTTTTCTTTCATGTGAGCTGTATTTGTATTTCAGAAAAATCATCTAACAAGTGTTATTTTTAAAATTTTTTCTTTGTTTTTTGGTCATTTGAGTTTAGACTATTTCCCTCCAAAGAAATGTATTTCTATATTTAGAGTATGTCAGTAAGAACACATTTAACTTTTTAACAATTTCATAATTTTCTAGAACCTCTTAAATTACTTAAAAGGAAATATAGTGAATTCATGGATTATAAATATAGCCAAGTAAATCAATAATAAAATAAATTTATACTCCTTTATCCTAAAGGGGATCATTTTGTAGAGGTGTAACTATTTTGGTATTTGTATGTATCCAAACATTTTAGAACTTCATGAAGCATAAGCTTCCAAATATAAAAGAAATGGTGCCGTATGTTATGTTTGGGAAAGTATATAGAAAAATTTTCCATTAGGTATACTACATATATATGAATGTATGTCTCAGTTTTCCACATTTTTGAATAAGCCAAATGTTTGTTGATCTTACAGTTGAACCGTTGATGAGGCGATACTGTTTCTCCCCTTAGCCATCTTCGGACTGAAGCTTAAAGGGTGTGTTTACAATTGGTTGACTGACATTTTGCTTCTCTGCCTCTTATTGCTGACAAAGGGCAGTGCTAGTTCAGAGTTAACCTTGGTGGATGACCATCTTGCATTGATCCTGAGGGAGCTATTGCTTAACAGCTTTTCCCAGTTGTGTGTTGTTTCCATCCAAGTTATTGAAGCAGTGGATATTTAAGTTGAGGCTGCATGGCAGACTGCTTCCAGGAGCATTGCTTACTATTTGTGCATTTACTGTTTACATTCCTTTTATTTATTCTCTTCATCCTAGTTTAGTTGGCACCTGCAAGTACTAATATACTGACTACTTCCCAGGGCCTCATAGGCTGGCTTGTAGAAAAAATGATTAAACCATTTGGGAGATCAGCTGCAACTACTTCATTAGGTTCAAACTTCAGAACCTTGTACAACAATAAATTGTATATCTTCTCCATAGACCTTTTGTGTTGGAAAAGAACATAGTGCATGGTCCCATGGGGTAGTAAGCACCTAGTAAATATTAGTTCCCTAAATTAATGAATGACTGTATACTTTCCTGCAGATATTGATCCTCTCACATTTAAATTCTTCCTGCTGAAGTGCTACTGGACTCTGCCAGGCTGAATCGTGGCTCTGAGCCACACTGTCTGGGCTTGGGACTGGACTTAGCTGTGCTTTTTTTTTTGACCTTAGGTAATTTGCTTCCTCTGTTTCCTCATTTGTAAAAGGAGTCCAGTGATAGTACTTACCTTACAAAGTTGCTGTGAGCGTACATGAATAAATACTTGTACAGTGCTTTTGAATTTGCCAAGTGTGTAGTAAATGCTAGGTGGTAGCAATTATTCTAATTAGTTTGTAGTAGAGCATGATTTTAATATTGGATATTTTGTCATCTATAGAATCAATAACATTTGCCAGTTATTTCTTTGCAACAGACCCTGAGTTTTATGTTGAATTCCCATTGAAGCAAGAAGTTACATGATAGTATTTTCAGACTTGGCATTGTTCCCTGCTTACCTAATGACTGTCACGCTCTTTTGCTTGTCTTTGCCAGTGTACACGATCAACAGTGATGGTTGAGATTTATTTTTTTACATTATTAGTGTTTCTGATTACAACAAAAAACAAGGTTGAAAGTGTACATCGTGGAGATTTATTCCAACCCATGAAAGATGTGCATTATTTGTATTTTGGCTTATTTGTACATTTTTAAAAACTCTTTATTAATAATTGTGCTTAATCTTTAATAGACAATATTTTCAAATGTCTTTTCTCAATTTTTCTTGTCTTCTGTTGTGTGCTAAGAAATTTATCAGCTTATAATCTTGACTGCTTTTATACATCAATGTGTTAGATGCAAATTCTGTAGCTCTTTTGAATTACTTAAATATAACAGGATATTTTCATCAGTTTGTACTTTTCTTCCTGAGACAGATGTTGGTATCAGAAAAACAACACTTGAAACAGATCAATTATTTCAGGAACACGGAGGTGCTAGGCTTTTATCAAGAAATGAGATCATAAATCTCAAGAAAATCAGAGCACTGGTGTAATATTTTCCACCTGAAGTGGCACTCAAGGTCAAAGTTACCAATTAAATTTTAATACTGAGCTTTGAAAATTTTTCTTCTAAGTATAAAAGATTGAAGATTTATTACAGTTTGCATGTGGTCAATCTGTATGTTAGGACATTTGTTCTTTTCACCAAGCCCATGTGTTTTGAGTATTGCAAAATTGTTTTATATTTGTAAAACCTATCGCATCCTAAATTTAAGTCCACAGTCACTAGTTTCTAAAAAAAAAAAAAAAAAAAATTTGAGGTCATTGTTCTGTGTTGTTCTGCCTAAAGATTAGATGGAGTAGATGAGAAATGTTTAGGTAGCTCGCTCCTTCCTGAGCTTAAGTCACTCATGTGATCTGTGATAACCTTGAATAGTAAATGAAGAGATAATTGTTAAATTGATGTGACCTTCCTGAGAGCTCTAGCATTACCAAGCTCATTGTTAAACTCTTGATTACAAAGAGATACCTGTGACCTAAAAAGGCTTTTTTTTTTTTTAATTCATCCAGGTGATCACCTAATCATTCTTAGCAAAGACGTTTGAAGATGGTCATTTTTCTTGCAGGAGGGGATTAGTGTTGTACTCCACTACTCCTTCTTGTTCTTGTATGAAGAAAGGAATTCAGATAGGCTTGCTTTCTTTACCAGCTTCATTTCTGACATGACCTGAAGCACAGCAGTGTCATTAATTAAAAATAGCTCCTCTCCACAGATATTTATGTTCTGCCTAGAAAAAGAATAGGTATAGGTACAAGTTTTGATTGCATAAATGCATATGTATATAAATTTATGAAACTGTGTAGTGTTACATATATACATATGGATTCATTATGGCATGAACAATATCTTAATAACAATTATTGATAATCCTGTAAGTATACATAAATATCTGTAATTACATAATATGTGCCGAAAAGCAACATGAATTGGAAAAGACGAGCAGATGTGGGTCCAAATTTTTTTAAGCTGGTTTATGTATAGCTGTTTTCATTTATAGAATTAAAAATTCTGCTATGCTTTTTTACTTATTGAATTATGATTTAATGTTCTCCTTAGTGTTTTAATTTCAAAGGATTAGTAAATACATTCTAAGTCTAAATACACATTTCAGATTTGATTTTAAATATATTAAATTTGCTCAATAGAGAAATTTTATCTTTTAGTTTTCAAATAGAGAATATCAAGGAGAAAGATAACAATGTAGAATTTTTAAATTCATTGACCTGAAAATATATTTTTCTTTTTTTAATAAAGGAAACTAATGTACATTCTTGAAGGTTTTAGGAAATCAGCTTTTGTCTGTATTCAGTAAATGACAGTTTCCATAGATTGAGATATTTCCATATTAATCAAACTTGTCTCTTCTGTTACCTCTAAAAGTAATTTATCATCAAATATGCATCCTAATCTAAATATTGGGAACATAATTGTAAATGTGTAAAAATACATTTCACAGTGAAAGAAATGAACTTGAAAAAAAAAACTGGGACAGTAGAACCCAGTGATTAAGATTCATTGCAGAGAAATGAGAAATCCAAGCTGTGAAGGAATACTGGGGAGCATGCTCTGGTTTTTAAAATAGCAGATTTTTTTCCAGCTTCTATTAAACTATGAACAATAAGACTAGTTTTGCACTAAAGCAGTTGATCCCCTTGTAGTTATTTTCAGGACTACCTTTCTAATTCTCTTTACTGCGATAACAGATTTCTGAAATGAACATCACAGTCTCTGGCTTGCATCTTTTTTGGTTTGAGGATTTATTTCTCCCTTTCAAGGCTCACTCTGAGTTCACAGAGGCTCATGACTGCTGTTGGCAGGTCTGTGCATGCCTTGCCATGCTGGTCTTTTACACTCTCAGATACCTTCAGAATGAGAAGGAAGGGGGAGGTGAATATTTGAAGATGTGCATGGGAGTTCTTTCATACGGCATCAGTAATGTGATTGTTGAAATGGCAAAATATTAGGATTATCTTATACAGAATCTACTTCTGGGTCATTTATAAGCTAACACTTTTGTTAGAGTAATTATGTCTTTAGAAGATAAAATACGTATTAAATATTTACAAAAAACATTCTAAAAAGGAAGTCTTGAACTTAGCTACTTTGAACATTCATCACTGAAAAAATGTTCCTTATCTGGAGATTAGATATGACCTATGTTTCCTTTTCTATATCTCTGGCCATGCTGGTTGAATGCATGTCCACTTCAAAGTAAAAGAATATGCCATGGAATGCTAAACAGAGAAAGAGACTTCATAAATTTCTTATGGGCTCAGGTCTGAAGTTTTAAATGAAAGGAACCAGATGGGTAAAACCATATCAGCTTCTAACAGCTATATTTGATGCAGGTGATATCCGAATGCTGTTGGGGGAAAAAGGACATTGATAATGTATGCCCTAGCATTGAAATAGCTCATGATCTTATTAAAACCACCGCTCTATGGACAAAGAGTGAGACTGGTTATTAAACTAATTAGAATATTGGAGTGCAGTTTGTGGAGTTTCTGTCAAAATGACTCATTTGCAATTATCTTGTAGCATATTCAAATCAAGTGATTTTTAGAATTTTAATTTGAATGAAGTAAAAAGCTTATGTTAGGTGCTTATAATTGTTTTTACAGATCATTTTTGAGACCCGTTTTTCTGTATAGATATTAGAAATACATGGATGTTTGCTTTACTTTGAACTTGGAATCTTGTTGGACAGATAAGAAATAAAAACATAAATTGCTTAATAGTAATACTACTCGGGATATGAACATAGTATTGGTTTATAAATGGTGTAGTTGACAACGTACCTGGAACAAAATTCATCATGAACTCTAGAAGTACATGGGGTGAAGGAACATTTGCAATGTGTAATAGCTACATCAGTAAGATAACTTTACTAGAACTACAGATGTTTGAATAAAGGAATAAGTCTGTTACCAGATTTAAATCAGTTCAGGTCTGTGTCAATAACTATGCTTTTGTTTGTGACAAACTAATTTCTAACTAGATTAAGAAAAAATGGAGACGGCATACTGATATTCATAACTGGAGAGTCTGAAGTGTTCACTTCAGCATGCCCTAGCGTTGAAATAGCTTATGATCTTATTAAAACCACAGCTCTATGGACAAAGAGTGAGACTGGTTAATGAACTAATGAGAACATTGGAGTGCATATTCAGGCAGAGTTAGATCTGAGGGCTTCATCAATACCCTCCAGGCTCAGTTTCTCCCTGTCTTAGTTCTCCTTTCTTTGTTGATTTCCTGTCAACAGACACCTCATAAGGTTCATCTCATTTATAGGCAAAGGTGTCCCTTACACTTTCAGCCTAGCTGGTCACCAGAGCTAGTGAGTCCTGAGAAAACACAACACCTTTTTACCAGCATATCTGGCAAAAATTCAAGGAGGGCTTTAATTGGCCTGGTCCCTTTGCTCATCTCTGAAGCAATTGCTGAAGCCTGACTTTCCTATTATAGACTCACCTGGGTTCTGCTTCCATTTCCAAAATTGGGCTTGGGGATGACCCAGCTTATCTGCGTGGATTTTATATTCTGCAGTTCTGTTTGTTAAAGAATGGGCTGGGAGGCATGGGCAGAGGGAAGCGTGGTTTGAGCGGTTTGTAATGATCATGATCATCTATGATACATATCTTGCACAGTAGTTCTCCGAGAGTTCTCAATGGGTGCACTGACTGTGTTTCCCACCTCTCCTACAATCTCCCTTCCCCATTTGTAGGTTCTTCTCCTTGATTTCTGTTACCAAAAGAGGTGAATCTGGAGGAAGTACCTAAGCCAGGAAGTGAGATTACCATCAGAAGCTAATCCTAATCTTTGGTTTGCAACAATGCAATCGTTTTCTTATCACACAATTGATCTTGCCGTGCTGCTGCTGAACCTAAGCTATCAGGTTGATATTTCCCTTCCCATGCGGAAGATGATAATCTTCTGTTCCACTATTCCCCACTCACATATTGGTAGAGATTAGTCCATCAGATTAGAGAGCAGAGCCAGTGGGACCTAACAGGACAAGCAGGATGACACATGTCTTCCCTTCTGGAAGGTCTGGGCCAGAACATTGGGGAGCCAGGAAGCGCAGCCCTCGAGGCACTGAGTTTGGGCTGTAGCCTGCCAATGTGGCAATCAGGTGATGAGGAAAGATGGGGAAGGCGAGGTCTTCCCCAGCATTGTCTCTGTTCATCACTGCCACTCGCTTCAAAACTTCTGCTTGCCAGAGGCAGCCCTGTGTGGGGTCCACAGGCTCCACGGTACCAGAGGCCAGCTCTGTGCCCTGCTCCTCCACTCGCTCAAGGTGTCATCTTGCAAAAGCCTACTTATTCTATGGGGGTAACTGAAGCAACCCTCTTACCGTGTCATTGTAAAGATTAAAAAGAATAATAAAGCCTTCATGAAAGTTTAGAACATAGTAAGTGCTCTGTCAATGAAGGTAGTGGTGGTGACTACAAGTATCTACACACACTTGTGTTAGTTTTCCATGGCTGCGTAACAACACCCTAAACTCGGTAGCGTAAGATAACAACGTTTATCATCTCATGGTTTCTGAGGGTCAGAAATCTGAGCATGGCTTAACTGGGTTCTCTGCTTCAGGTTTTTCTTCATAAAACTTCACTTACGATGCTGGTCAGTGCTGGATCTCATCAACTCTAACATTTGTGTTGAAAGGATTTCTTTCTTCGGGCCGTTGAATGAAGGACACGTTGTGAAAGGCTGTTCCTCATTCTTGGCTGTATGAGACTTTTGAGTGTGAGTGCTTGCTTCACCTGAGTGTTTAAGCTGAGAAGAAGAGAGGGTCTCCCAGCAAGGTGGAAATTGAAATCTAACATAACCCACTCCCAGAAGTGATGTTCCATCACAGATCATTGGGGTTTTTCAGCAGAGGGAAACAAAGTTCTAAGAGGTTGAGTAATTTATTCAAGCCCACACAGCATCTAGTGGGTACCAAACTTAATCATAGTGTTTGATTCTAGAGACCCTGCTAGAGATCTTCTACGTACCCTTCTTATGCCATGCTTTGATCAAATAAAAGCTTATTTCTTGAAGTCTAGCCTTATAATACAGTGAAACTCAGCAGTGGGATCTGGTCTCTACTCAGCAGTGGGATCTGGTCTCTTTTGCAGAGTTTATTGGTGACTTTTGTTACCAACTAGATTTATCGGTGATTTTATTCTATGCACTGTTAATTTTGAAAATATTAATCTAAAATTGCTACAGTATTTCAATTAATTTGGATGATTAAAACTTAGCCCTAGAAGAATCCCTAGTAGAAGATTAGGCAGCTAATTAGAGGTTCTGAAACAAACAATGGTAGACACTGGCTCTGATACGTGTGGTGGGTGATACCCAGCAGCACTTGCTGCTTAGCAGTTCTGAAATGGAAAGGATAATCATTTATAGCAGTCTAAAGACTAAACATGAATGTGGTGAATTTTTTTAAAAAAGCTATTTTAAGGCATTAACTAATATATATAATTTAAAAATATTATACAGCTCTAAAAACTGCCTTCACATTATTTTGCAGTGTTACGTTTTGGGTAACCAGAAATACAATAGCCGTTTGTTGTCCAGGGTTATTTAGAGGTAAGACAGCATGTACGTGTAAATTTTTTTTGTAATTTGATCTTTTTTCATAAGCAAGTTTTGAATTTTGAAAAATTTATTGTAAAAGATTTTGGAAATACAGGGAAGCATAGGAAAGTTCTCTGGATAAATGCCTAGGATCCTCACCATGCTGATCACCCTTTATTTACACTCTTGTTATATGCTTTTCCTTAGTACTTCCTTCCTTTTGTATAAGCGTGTTTACAAAATGTCTGTAGGTTTCAATTTGGTATTTTGCTTTTATTACTTTGTTTCATGAGCTTGTTTGTCCATTGGTTGATTAGTTCAGTCGTTTGCCAAGTGTGCAGAATTGGTGTTAGGTTGCCGGAATGAGTGGGATGTGTTTTCACTACAGAGAGCAGTGTCGCAGAGCAAAGATGAGACTGAGGGTGTGAGTGCAGGGAAAAGGGAATGGGCTTGAAAGGACCACAGACTTTAGCTATGTGGTCTTCAGGAAATGTCATCTAAACTGAAAGCTCTTATGAGTAGGGGATTGACAGATGAAGGGAGGTCAGATCTGAAGGCTGAGGGAACAGCTCCAACAGAAGCCCTGGGATGCAGGACGCTTTTAGGGTGGGGCTGAAGAGGGGAGCTGGACAGCAAGAACTGAGAAGCAGGCAAGGGCTTTGCAACTCCACATAAGAAATCTGACTTTTTCTCAAGAGCACATGGAGTCTTTGAAGATTTGTAGCCAGAGAAGTAATATGGGCAGCCAGCATAGAAGATCCTCCTAGCTATAATGTAAAAGGTATCTGAAATTATTAAATGCTCTCCAAATCTTATAAAGTGGATTCAGCATAATTTATTATTGGACATTATTTTTTCTAATTTTCATTATTATAAGTACTACTCTGAGGAACATGGCTATATTTGCAATGTGGCTGATTATTTTGATGTACGTTTTGAAACTGCTCACAGAATTGTAATCTAGTATTTAAAAGTGTTTAACAAGTTATGAACTTAAAAGTAAGTTAAAAGGTCAAATGTTACAAAAATTAAAAGTACATATTTAATATACTGAAGAGAAGCATAATAGACTTAAGAGAAACATAAAATCAATAAAAATAATAAAATCTCAATAACTTTAAATCACTTGGAAAAAGTTAAAACCTCATATAGGTTTTCTTGTTTTTGTGATACTGAGGATTGAACCCAGGGCTTACACATGCAAAACAGGTACTGTACCACTGAGCTACATCCCCAGCCCTAAAACAAATAGGCCAGTGGAATTATGGAAATGTTTCAATAACTATGTTGTTAATACTACTTCTATATGTGTATTTTCTTACAAATCATTTAGAAAATGTCCTGAATGTAGACTTTCTGGGTCAAAGCATATGAACTCTAAGAATCTAAAGTATTGCAAAATTGCCTTTTAGAAATATTATAGTCAAAGAGATCAGGGGGAGGGAGGAGGGAGGAAAAGGGGAAATACTGAGGAACAGCATTGAACAAATACTATTGTCATACAGTGTGTATGTACAAATATGTAGCAACAGATCTATTATATACGATATAATGTACCAATTAAAATATAGAAAAAGGAAATATTGCATTCTATTATTTGTTATTCCATTAGAGGCATAAGAGAATGTCATTCTGTGCTAACACTATAAAATTATCTTACTTTAAGTCATTTGATAGGAAAAAATTATTGCTTATTATTTATATTGCAGTACAGATGTTCCTCAACGTTATGGTGGGACAATAGCGAGATAGACCTATTGTAAACTGAAAATGTTGTAAGCAAAAATGCCTCTAGTACACTTGACCTAACATCATGACTGAGCTGCACGGCACGTCTTGTGATTGGGAGGCTGCCTGGGAGCTGCCGCAGGTTGCCACTGCCTGGAATCTAGAGAGTGTCACACTGCATGTCCAGCCCAGGAAAAGGTCAAAATTCAAAGTATGATTTCTCCTGGGCGCATATCAATTTTGCTCCAACAGAGTTCAAAAGTCGTGAGTGGAACCATCATGAGCCAGGGAGTATTTGCATATCGTTTAGGAACATACTTAAATTCAGACCAGATGGATTATTTTTAACTTTTTAAATTTCTTTTTTGGTTCCAGGGATTGAACCCAGGAGTGCTTAACTGCTGAGCCACATCCCCAGCACTTTTTATTTTAAGATAGGGTCTAAGTTGCTGAGGGCCTTAATCAATTGCCAAGGCTGGCTTTGAACTTGTGATCCCCCTGTCTCAGCCTCCCAAGCCACTGGTTATTTTTAGTGTTTATTCGATGTTTATATCACTTTTTCATTAATTTTCTGCTTCTGCCTTACCTATTTTGTTGTTGTTCAAAAGTTAGTCTGTAAAAAAAAGATTTCTAAGAAAAATACATATAGCTAAGTGATGTTAATCACATTTTTTGGGAAACTTTTTAATAAAGTTTTAAATTTACCAGTGGCCAAAGTTATTGATATTTCATATGTGGTTTCTTTAATTGCATTTATGCTTAGGAAGTGTTCCCCTCTTTGTTAATTCTATTAAATATGTACTTTCAACTTTGTCGTTTACTTTTTTGTAACCTTAGCCCAATTAACTTATTTTTAAGTAATAACTAACTTCATTTAATTTTTTTTTAAAGAGGACAGAGAGAGAATATCAATTTTTAGCTTTTGACATGGCTTTTGTTGCTCCAACATTTAGTTGCGTACGTGGGTGCTGGGGTTTGAATCTGTGTACTTGCGCATGCTGGGCAAGCACCGGAACTGCTGAGCCACTGCTCCAGTCCTTCATTTAACTTGTTAAAGTATTAGATTATAATTCTGTGAGCAGTTTCAAAATGTACATCAAAATATTTGGGGGGATTTATGTTATACCATCTTACAAATTTAAATTACTTTTTTTTTTTACTTTAACATCCACATTACATTATATACTTTTTATTTTGTACTTTATTAGACACATGGTTTGATCAGATCATAAGTTATCTTGTGCAAAATAGGTCACAATATATGATCCCATATAGTGAGGAAATAACATTTTGAAAAAAATGTAAGTACTTTACAAAGAGGCAATTTTTGTTTTCAAAATATGATCAAGATCACTTCCCCCAAGGCCTTTTGGAAGTAGGAGGAAAAACATTTGTGGCTCTTTGAGTGAACTCAGAGTGATTCTTCCCATTGCTCTCTTTCCCCTCAAACGTATGCATCCTCTTTTAATTTTACAGATCTTTCTCATTTTAATTTTCTCAGCAACTCTCAGGAGTGAGACGAGACATATTATTTTAAAAGATCTTCAGTTTTAGTAATTTTTCATGAAAGAAATTTTCAGATTCTACTTTATTTGAAATATGTAGTAGATGTATTCTCATTTTAAAAACAGTGTGGAAATTCTACATTTTGAAGTGCTAATTTTGGAAGTTTTATACAGTAGTCCTCCCTCAGTCATGGTTTTATTTTCAGTGGTTTTAATTATCACCAGTCCAGAAATGTTAAATGAAAAGTCACAGAAATCAATAGTTCCTCGGTTTTAAGTTGCACACCATTCTGAGTAACATACGGATTCTCATGCTCTGTATCACTGAGGATGTGAACCATCCCTTTGTCCAGCTTATCCATTTTCTGTTCACTTCTTGTCCACTGGTTGCTTAAGTAGCTGTCTCAGTTATCAGATCAACTGTCCTGGTATTGAAGGGCTTGCAATCAAGTAGTCTATTTTACTTAACAATAGCCTTGATGCACCAGAGTAGTGATGTAAAAGGAGGGGTCAG